>JANHJO010003239.1:150210-165011 GCA_032468235.1 Pseudoxyrhopus heterurus
GGGGGAGAACTGTAATTTTGTATAGAGCACAAACAAACAAACTTCCCTCCCGGACTTCTCTTTTATAGATATAGATTTCAGTACTCTGGGATATAATTTGTCTTATCCTATGAATGTAAGTAAAATTATTACAAACCGTGTATCAGACCTGAACTATGTTCATCACTACTCCTTGTTTTTATGCAAACATAGCCAAATGACTTTCCCTTACCAAATCATATTTAAGCAAACTGTCAGTTAACACAAAGTGAAAAGTTGGCGAGTGTTTTACTGCAGGTTGTACTTGTATCATTTAAATCAAGTTTTGCAGTGCAACAGAATGCCAACCCCTTTGGTTCCTGTGTGTTACTTGCTGTATTTATGTAATCATCCTTTCTCCTTTTAGCCAACAAGATGTGAAAGCGGTCAAATGATATGTCTGCAGAAGAAAAGAAAAAAAAGATCAAGGACATTTTAAAAAGGGCTGTAACTGGATTGAACTCTTTATTTTTATTGGTGAGCTATAAGGACTAGACAGGATAAGATTACTACTATCCAGGTAAAGTCTACCTATTCTAAATTCTTAGACTGATCTTTTGAGATCAGAGAAGCTTTTGCGTTCCTGGAGTAGGAGTTGCTCTAAAGCCCCATTCATGTAAAGATAATCCTGTTGATGTGCCCCTTGGTGTAACAGAAAGCTCCAAGTTCTCAGTACACACATACATGGGTTCTTGACACCATAACTTATACCACTAAAATACTGGAGTTAATGTCTTTAATTACTGTAGCCACTAGAGCCTTCCAACTCTTTATTGCAGTTCCCCAAATCCCTCCCCCGCCATTGTTAAATTTCAACTTCCTGCCCTAATATTTTTTTCATAAAACGAAGGAAAGCTTCCTTGATTCCTTCCAAAAATCTGGATCTCCGGTCTCACTGTCTGCCCAGTGCAAACCTATTTACCAATTTGTCTGAGGTCTCACAAATGGTTTGGTGTGAGTTCTTATCACCAATTGCTCTACAACCTTACTAAGTGAAGGAATTCTTTTGGAACACACTGCATTTTGCCCTCTAGTATGAACACCCACAGAGTAGTGCTTGCATGTGACAAGCGTGAGTTATGCAAGCAAGCTTGGAACCGCGGAGAGACATTCCTGGCAGCAGTTCTACATTCTTGGAGCTTGCCAAAAGAGAGCTTGCAAAAGAATGGAAGTCTTCAGTCCATCAAGACCCAAAAGCAATCATTAAAGTGGTAACAAACAGGAACACTCATGTGATTTACAATGTAAGCATGGAAACAGATCACAGACCAGACTGTGATGAAGCAAAGATTTGTTTATTTTAAATTGATTTTTCCAGAGTGCAGTTTCTTGGTTTTAGTTGCATAGTATTATTCTTTTTAAAAAAAATATATTTCAATTGTATTTGGAACCAAGATATATTGAAATCTATCTGTACATAATTTAAGGTTTATGCTGATGCATATTGACAAATGGCGTGTTATGCTATATAATCAAAAAAACAAAAAGGATGTTTTGAAAACTTGTTAATTCCAACAGAGAAGAGAGCTGTATGGAATTTTAAAGTCAAAATGATTTACTACAGTATGAGCTGTAGTAAAACAGAGATTTTGTAAAACTGTGAAGGTATGGGAGATATATTATACACATATGAAGGTCTAGAAAAGGGATTTTTTTTTACTGGATGAAACTTAAAGATAAAGGGCTGTAAGAGCAAGGACAGAACATGTTAGCCAATTGTAGACTTTTCAGAACTATTGAAATAAGATAAGAAGTAACATGGATCTTCTGAACCACCATTTTACATCTCTCAGAGCCCACTGAACTTCAGCATTTTCCTCTATTTAGAAGAAGTAATCTTGCAAGCCATATTTTTCCCTGTGACATTCTATGAAGTGAAAGTTAGACTTTGAGAAGGCAAAATAAGAAGAGTGGTTTTAAACTTTGGGGTTGTGGAACACTCCTGAGAATATCATGGATAGCCAAGATTACAAACAAAAGGATAATCAAACAAATCAACCCTGAATTCTCACCCAAGGCATAAATGACCAGGGCCAAACTATCCTCTTTGGAACATATTATGTGAAGACCAAGCTATATATATAAAGTTTCCACCTGAGAAAGGTGGAAGGAAAGAGAAGAAGGGGACAAACAATACCCTGGTGGATGGACTTGATTACAGTGGCAATCAAGTGCATCACTGGAAAAATGGAAAGGTGAGAAATAGATTGTCATGGAGAAAAGCTATCTGTGTGGCTGCTAAGAGCTGCCAACTTGATGGTGCATGTCAATCAGCACGAGACATACAAAACTATGGATTATATTCTAAAATAAGGTGAACATATAAACTTTCCCTTAAACTCTGAGAGAACAATATTGCCACATCAGCCGTGCCTGTTTGGCTTCCTGTATGCACCCTGGCAACCATAAAGCTGTACATCTCTGATTGAATGGCTTCAAAGTATGATATATTATAGTCTAGAAACCGGTATGCATGAATACAGTCAAAACAATATCATCTATTAGAAAATTTACTAAATACATATATTTTAAAGTCCAGCTACAGTTCAATTTTCCTAAGGAATGTATTAAAATATTAAAAATATTAAAAATTGTATCTGCCTTTGTGGTTGTAGATGGTCATCTCTATGCATAAAAAGGAGTATATATATAAAAGAAACTATAATGCTAAGGGCGGGGTCGTTAGAAGCCTTTCTTTCTTAGGAGCTGCTGTGGCTCAGTGGTTAGAATGCAGTACTGCAGTCTACTCTGCAGACTTGCAAATCAGCAGTTTGGCTGATCGAATCCCACCAACTCCAAGGTTGACTCAGCCTTCCATCCTTCTGAGGTCGGTAAAATGAGAACCCAGATTGTTGGGGGCAATATGCTGATATTGTAAACCGCTTAGAGAGGGTTGCAAGCCCTGATAGGAGGTATATAAATACAGTGCTATTGCTATTTTCTTAATTGAGCTCCAAGTTACTGGAGGGAGTCCTCTCAGAGGCAATTCAGAAGTTATTCTGGCTAAAATTAAATCTTAATCTTGTTTATTGGGCAAGTGGCAGGATCCAGTTAACCTTGTTGAGCTTTGTAAGCTAAGCAGAGCTAGTAAGACTGCCAATAAATATTGTGTGTCATGATTCTTATTTTGCATATGCACATCTGTTCATGTGGAAATTTCATATTTATTGCAGCTTGTAAAATAGGAGGAGGTTTAAAACTGACTTGTCATTATCTTCCTTTGTGCTTAGAAATGCTGAGACCATCATAATTCCATAGTGCTGTCTCGCCAAGTGACTAATAGAACAATGCAAAAAAAAAAAGTCAGTCAGAACCAGTTCCAAGTTACTGGAAGTTCTAAAAAACCCAGAAATCCCTACCACAGGAAGTAAATTATTCCATGAAAAAGAGAAACAAAAGAAACTGATAGCTCCTGCTCCCACATAACCATTTACAATACAGGTTGTTTTTACTTGGGCATCAACCAAAATATTTCCTGATTGATTGCTATCTGAAATAACTTTCTGGTTGTAGAGTCACAATTCTTCTATCAGGTTAAAAAAATCTCTTACAAATAATGAAGATAATGTGGTATCAATAGGGCAACAAGATTATTTTCCTCAAAGCTGGAATCATAAGTGTGAAGCTATATTCTAAATAATGCCTATAGGCAGGTATGAAGGAAAATTATCATGAGTTAAGGAACTAATGATAAGAGGTAGGAAGAACTCATCAGTGATCAATAGCTGCAGAGATGGAACACTAACTGGCGAACCCAGCTTTGTTCTGTTTTCAAGTGAATTGGTAAGAGCCAGAAATAAATGGACTTATTTCACCAGTTAACTGACCTTGTGAGATCAGATCAGCCAAAAACTGCTGGATGTGGAGGTGCCTGAAAATTGTCAAGCTGCAGCTGTCTCCATTCTCTAACTATTATCTCAGTAGAACATCTATCCCATTGTGACTCTATGGCGCCATATTATGCTGATTTTATTATGGTTTTATCTTAATTTTGTCTGACATATTGTATTCTCCACATTCTGTCTGTCAGTCAGTTTGTTTGTCTGTCTATCATCTATATCTATCTACCTACAGATGCTTTATTTGAACTTATATTTTTATATCTGTGATGGCATGACTAATTTGCCATATGCCAAATTAAAAAAAAAAATCTTAGTAGAAATGTGCAGTCGCTCCATAGAACTTTACCAGACGTTCTCCCTGATCTGTTGCCACATCTGTATCATTTTGCCAGAAAAATATGGACACCTTTGATGTTTCAACCTACTCTAGTTATTGTAGGAAAAGAACATTGGACTAAATCAAAGGACCAGACAGATGTACCATTCATTGCTTTTTCTCCCTTGTTTCAGACTTGAATAAAATGCTACATCCTTAAATTATCTAGTTTATTGTGTCATGTGAAAGTATTGCTTAATATGTTGTTGAATGATCCAGGCCTTTACAGACTTTCTTGATTCTGGACACATTTATTAACAGAGATGTTCACTATTCCTTGGGAACTTTTGCACTTAAGGCTGAACAATAGGAATACTATTTCATGACTCATAGGTTAAGGCTTTCTCACTTGAAAGCAAGATAATGGACGGGAATGTGGGATGAAGTATCAACAGCCAGATCAGGAATTCTATTCAGTATATTGTAGTTGTAAGCATATGATGGAGGCAGCTCTGGCAGCTCTCAACCACAAGAGAGCATTGCTGCTATTCCGATCTTTCCCATCTCATCATCCTTTCTGCTTGGGTATCATTTCTGTAAATCCCTTTCTGATCAAAAGCACAGGATCTTGGAAGACATCCATGCATCTTATTGGAACAGGATGCTACAGCACATTCTTGTCACTGTGGGTTGCTTCATTGTTCTGGGATGCCAAGAACTTGATCCAATTTTTTCACACTTTTATGCAATACCATGTGAAGCATTGCCAACGTAACTTGTACTCCTCTTTTCTGAGCCAGGATTCCTGAACTCTCTCATTCAGTTCCCTGATGCTAAGCAGGCTTACGCATGCACAAGCTAATGGAGCTCGCTTTATAGAATTTTAAAGTTCAGGCTAGACACACTTATGACAGCTCTATCCACCATCATTTACTATCTATAAAGTTTTCTTCCATTTCCACAGGGAAGTTCTTTCTCAGAACAAACAAATATTTTACTGAAAAGATGATAGCTGAATTGTGTATATAACTTAGACTACAACCCATTAGATTATCAGAATTGCAATTTTTTCCCCTTGGTATTCATCCTGAGAAAATATTAAGTTAACATCAATCACCTCTACTCTCATCCTCTCTCAGCGCTTGCCCTTTAATTTCCTAATAACAAGATTTAGTGTGCATTTTCTATGAAGAATAAATTTAAAAGTGTTTCTGATGGATATATAATACAAATTTATGTTCACATGATCTTATCCTAACATTTTTTTTCTTTAACAAAACTATTTTTCTGATCTCTGTATCTGAAAAACAATCTGGAGGAAGTAATTGAAAATATGCTGTTAGTCCTTACATTTTGTATGATTACAGCCAGTGCATATTCAGCTCAGAACATTGGACAGACAAAGCTATTAACTATCAGAGTCTCCATCCCCCAAAATAAATAAACCTGCGTACCCATGATAAATGCAATACAGCCTTCAGATGCTTAAAAGGGACTCTGGAATCACAGAGAGCAAAATGCTGGCAAACGACAACATATATTTCTATCTGCTAGAGAAATTGATGGCACTTTCAAAATATACTTCCTCTGCATCAGTCACAATCCTTACACAAGTGGACAAAGGCACAGAGAGGCCTTTCATTTTAAAAAGTGACCACCCTTTCCTCACCAAACTTTTTTTTTTCATGGATTGCAGGCCACGTTTCAAGAAAATATGTTCAATCTTGGGGGGGGGGGCACCTAATCCTGGAAAACAGAGTGATGGGGTCTTTCCTCTGGGCCTGCAAAACCATCTCTGCCTAGATGAAGCTCTACTTTTCTGAACTGTTTTTCCACACAAAAGAAAAATTCTGAGTGGAATTCTCAGTGGTCCCCGCGATAGAAGAGGAAGATGATCTTCAGCAGCCTTATCGGACTCTCTTCCTCTGAAACTGCCATGCTATCTCGCCTAACCCTTGGTATTATAAACTCATCAGACTCTGAAAGAACTAATGGAATGCTAGTCGTGGATTGTCAACCATCTGAGGCTGTTCCTGAAGCCACTGGCTTAGTCTCTGCACAGCAGGAAGCTGACCCTGATAATGAGGAGTTAGATCCCAATCTTGGATAAATGCCAATCCTTAAAATAAAAAAGGGTAAAAAAAAAGAAAGAGCTGAGCTGTAGAAATCTGTGGAACTCCTAGAGAAGTAATGATATCAGCTTCAACCAACTTGTGTTCTGCTCCAGTCTACAACCAAAGACTCCGGAGTGTTATTGTGTGTAAGCTTCTATTTGATATACAGCCTCTGTTTACCTACTGAGCTGATTTATAGTTAAACTAATTAAAGCAGTTAGAATCAAAGAGCTAATTCACTCCAGACTTTAACAGGACACTTTGGAATGGATTTTAGATAGGGAATACTAAATTGCAGAAAGAGCAAGAGATTTTGGAAGATGGGTCCTGTTGAATCACATGTTTTTGACAGATAGATGGAAGAGATAGAGGACATCCCAATGCATATAGATGTGTGGATGTAGGGGAGAAGAAGGTCATAGAGAATGGCAGAATGATCCAGGAATTGTCAAAGAGGTCTTCTCCAATTCTGTCAACAGATGTCTCCAATTGGGTCCATGGGCTTCATAGATGGATAGAGCTCTTCCTTTATGCTGGGTTCATTCAATAGACTGTGCTGGCCAGGGAAAAATAGAAGTATATTTGAAATAAAGCATTGTAAAGAAGCCTACAAAACCAATGTGCAGTAGCATACTAAGTATAATGACAGTGAATAACTAAAAATTCCAGTGCAGTGATCAGTGCTGTATCATCTTTTCAGTGGAATGATTTTGTAACCTAGACCCTTAATGTATCACCTGCAACCATTAATGTACCCATGGATATGTCTCTTGGCATTCCTTAATCAACTGGTGTTATTGTTTTAAGAATACTTTCATTAAAAGAAACAACCTGTCATTTTATAAAGGGAAAACATCCATGTCAGACATATTTTATATTTCCAGAATGTCTCTGTGCCCCATATAGACTGCAGTTTTACTGAAAGGAAAGGGTGGGTGGTTTAGAAGAATGCGTAAAAATAAAACCACTAAGCTGAAATGATAGAAAAATAGAAAAAATGGCAGGAAAGCAAGAAGGCAGTTGGAAAGCATACAACCCACAAATCTGCCCTCTGGAAAAGAAATATCACAATTATGGGCAGTAGCCAATGGCTGCACACTGAGGTCACTTGCACTCATTTTGTGAGGATGCCCACAACATGCTTTCCAAATATTCCCACCTCTGTTAAAAAGGTTAGGGATCTTTGAATTACATAATTCTTCCCTTTGAAAACAAGGATGCAAATCTAGCATAGAGAAGCCACATTTCATATGATTTCAGCTGCATTTTTAGTTGTGAAGCGCCCTAAGTTTGTAATGGACTAATGAAATTTGATGGGGGTTGGGGAGAAAATTAATTTTCCCCCACTTTCCTGTTCCTTCATGTTAAGGTATCGTGTGGCATCAAAAGGCCTTTGGAAAATGAGCTAGTCTTATATTCCCTTACCGTCCCATAGAATCCCACAAATGTTGGGGCCAAGCACAATCTTTTGTGTTTCACTTACTGGTGGATGAGTTGCACTCTTCCCATTCCAAAAGGTTAAGCCTTCCTGGCAAAAATATGTTTTTCTAGTGGTTATATTCATCTTGTGTGAAAGAGGGGGGTGGGGTGAGAGAGGGACAGAGAGAGAGAGGAGACAATATGAATATAACCCCTGGAAATACATATTTATGCCAGGAAGGGTTACTTTAAAATAAGATAGAGTGAAGACATCAGCAAGTATTGCGGGCCCAATTGGCAAAAAAAGGCTCAGGATTATTGGTTGGAAACATGCAGAAGAGGCCTTTATCCTGCAGTGGGTAAACAATGGCTAGAATGATGACATTCATACCTTCAAGAATGACCTTCTCTTTTTATGAAAAACATAGTAGAGCTGATAAATTACCAAGATACAGAGCACAATGGTTGGATGTCGTGATAAGTGACTGGATGCGTGTCTGAGGGAATGTTACTGCAAATTCATTTTATGTTTGTTTGTTTCTTGTAGCACTCCAATTTCTCGATCCATGGATCATTATAATTTCTGAGTAAAGCATAATTAGAAGGAATTCAGACCTCCATGTTGCTTAATTGAAAAATACGTTTATGGAATAAATCAGTAACAGCGTGCTTTGTGAAAGTGGCTTTGAACTGTCTAATTGGATTAGCAGCAGATGGTGGCTTTTCAATTGTCTTGGCTTAGAGCGGTTGACTGCTTAAAAAAAAAAAAGACCACAAAACAACTTTTATTGAAAATGAATATTACTTAATCTGAGAATATCTCTTCTCATCTGCCTGTGGCCTATTATGTCATTTGAGTAATTTATAGCTTTAGCAATCATTTTACTTTGCTTGCTAAAACACAGCATTGTGTTGACAGACATGTTTTCCCCTTTAGGACAATGTGTTCTCAAGCAATGGCATTCCTATAAATGCAGTATTTGCCTTTCTCATTGTGTTCCGTCCTTTTTTTAAAGGTTCAACTTTATAATATAGAAAAGTTTGTTCAAACAGTTCAGTCTTGAAGTGGCTCAAGGGCTGGCCTGAACCAGGGAAAATCCCAAATAAAGTCCAGGCTTATTATTATTCAGTATGGATTTGCAGACAGTTTTCATTTAGCAATCAGTCCTTGCCTTCATGGTCTTTGCAGGTCTGAAAAGCAAAGAAAAGTTGAAGTAAGATTGTAAGGTCAGTTGTCATTTCAGTTAATGACTCTTTCACTTCATGACTGAGTTGCCGGTCCTAATTGTAGTCACTAAACAAGGACAAATTGTATATGATGGTTTTGCAGTATTAGAAGTGTGTTACATGGACTATTTAGAAGTTTTGCTAACCCTACACACACAGCAAGCCCTAGCTTAATACGTGAACTCTACTTAGAGAGCAAACAATTACAAATAATCAGTTGCTATGGCTCTAGACCTGGAAGCCCAGTTACGTTTTCCAGGAAGGACCAGAGAAAAATAAGAGCAGTTTAAGTTCAAACCAAATCTGGTAGGCAAGTTCAAACCGTATCTGAATGGATGTTTGCTGGGGATCCTTTAATTTGGATTTCCGCACTGAGCATTGAGATCTGATGATTTAAAAGCTCTCTTCCAACACTTTTATTCTGTTACTTTGATTCTATCTGGCATTTATGGTACAGTCTGCCTTGACTTTGTATATTACTACACTAGCTACTGAGCCAGATCTAGATTACACACGAGATGGAAGTATGACAATAGACTGAAGAGGCTAGATTAGAGGATCATGGGGATGTTCCTCTGTGTCCCACTCATTATCAGGCTATTTGGCTGGTGCATTTGGACTGTTCCACTACCTTATCAGTAATGGCTATGGAATAGCTGGTGTATGGCCAGCATAGCAAAGCCTCTGCCAATTCCTATACTCCCACAGCTAGCAAAGCGTCAGTGTACGATTACACCCTAAAGGATTTTGACAATCCACCCTTCCTGTTTTCCATCACTTTTTTTCCGGCACGCAAGTTTTTCAATAGGAAAGGACATTTCTTCAAAGCAAACTTCTAACTTTCAGCTGTGACAGTATCAATCTATGTGTGATTGAAACAGTACAGAAATAGCTACATTGGCTTGCTCTCAGCTTGAAAGCAGGAAGTGGTTTTCCAATTGCTGAAGCAAAGTCTTTAAAAACTTTTCATTTAAAGTTTTGTGTTATCCTCCTATAAACAAAAGTGGTTTTGTTTATTTTTTTTAAGTAAACTTGTCTAGTCCCATGGTTTGCCAAGTGCATTTATTCATGCCAGTACGAGTTGCCTAGTTTTGCCTACAGCTCTTATGCAACCCTTCTCAGCATTGAGTTTCTTAAAAGTGGATCACAATTAAACCTGTTCCATTCTGTCCAAATTCCATTATACACAGGAACCTTTTAACGTGATTTTTGAATCAGGACTTTACGTTGTTCTACCTACCACAACGATCCTGAGATGGTTCTTTGAAATAATGGATTGCTTGATTCTTTCTTTTACAAAAACAGCGAAAAGAAATAGTAGTTAATCTGAGATATACTTCAGATTTCAGCTGAAAATGTGTGCCCAGATGTTGTTATGGTCACCCAGGAATCTTCATCAATTTATTCATTTGTGGCTCATTTTTCCTCCAAGAAACTTAAGATAACCTATATTTTATATCCCAAAGATCCCTATAGGACAGGCTAGGCTGAAAGATAATGGCTGAGTTCACACTTTGCACTATGCCCAAACCTATTTTTATTTGGTCTGGGTTCAGTGAGAGATTTGCAATGCGATCAGGCCCCAGTCCTTTTCTTGATGCTTCTAATGACATAATTTCATTATTTTATATTTTGAGAAATTTTGATTTTAGTAAATATTTACACTGGCCCAAAAATTACGTACCACAATTGGTACAATCATGTACCAATTATGTACCAGAGATTTGTAGTTGCATTTTGCCAAATGGATATGGTTATTTGAATATTGCAACAGGAATAAGCATATGATGCCCTCCAAGTGTTTTAGATTTCAGTTCCCATAACCCACAACCAGTTTGGCCAACAACAAAGTATTCTGGATACTGTAATCTAAAATTACAAAAAGAATTTAACTTGCCTAGCTCTTCACATGTACATTTGAGGCAAATAACAACCTGAGGACAATTATGGAGATTGTCAGTCATCCAGGTCATCATTGTCCCAAAGGTGCTTTTTTCAAAAGGCAACTGGACTTTCTTTGTTTTTGGCTTGAAGATGTTTTGCTTCTCAGAACTAAAGAACATTCTTGGATGAGAAGCAAAACGTCTTCAAACAAAAAACAAAGAAAGTCCAGTTGCCTTTTGAATAAAATACCTTTGGGGCAACCTGAGGATGAATTTGATCTCATTGTAGGCCTGCAGTATAATATAATCAAATCTTGATGTAGCAGAGGGTCTCACCTACTGTAGAAGTGCCAGTTTTTAATGTTAATCCACTTCTTACAAAAGATATGCATATATGAATCACAGCCAGTTTGATAATGATTAAGATGCTCCAGAAGAGCCTGAGTTCTAGTCCTTCCTTAGCCATGGTGCTGATTTTGGGCCAGTGATTCACTCTGCGCCCAACCTACCTCACCGGCTTGTTGCTGTGGGAAAAATAGGCAGGAGCATTATGGACACCACCTTGAGTTATACAAAATATAGATGAGATTACACATCTGATAATAAAATATGTATTAATAAATGTCATGAGTCTTCTTCCTGTTGTTCCCATTGCTAATCTTATCTTGCATGCCTAATGATGGCCATGTTCCAACTTGCACCTAACCACAGCACATACACAACATGCTCTTCTGTGTGTTTTTGCTATGTTCCTATGACTACTATCACCATGGTTTTCTGCCAATTCAAGGAGGGGAGGAGAGCATTTTCACTTGGCATGGGGAAAAGACTCTTTATCTCGCTGCTCGACATGGCATGTGCTATGTCAGTACCAAGTAAACCACATCATGCCTTACTACAAGTACAGTATGGGAAACAAACGTTAGGGAATGTTCTTTCTCCTTCTCACTAGTTTCTCATGATGTTCTTTCCCTTTCCTTTTCACACACACGCACAGACGCACACACACATACGCACATACAGAATAAAGTTGCATGCAATATTTTACCCAAAAGCCTCTTTTCTGAGTATAGTATAGTAAATATACCATACAGTATAAAAATGTGGAATATTCTGCTCATTTGTAATTTATGTGGGATGTCTTCAGTGGTAATCATGAGTATCCTATATTTTAATGTTGGCATTAATATAGTTTTTAACCAAATTGCTGCATACATATAGTACCAGCAATCTTATTCTGTGTTCTATATTACACTGCTGGGCTACAGTATTCGGGAGATGCCCTTTCAGTCAAATGAGATTCCTTTAGTATGTTTTCAGAGACAATCAGAGATAATGCTTCTTTTACGTTGACTTTCTAAATCAGGAATGGAACCTGAGTTATCTGCTAGCTGATATAATATGTTGCCACCATTTTTTACAAATAAAAGTAAGGATGGGCAACTTTTGGTGGCCAGAGCTGCATTTGCTGTTATTAGAAGGTAGAAAGACTCAAAAGATAGGTAAATGTGCAAAGTTTCTGTGGCTGTGTCACATATATTGGCATTTTCTGAGATTTCGGGCCTATAATGATATTGGTGATATGTGTGCATAAACTTCAATTTTTAATTGTTTTTTTCATTATGACTATTGGCTTTTACTGTCTTGATAACACACTCAGCCACCATTGAAATTGTTATTTTGGCCCAGTTATGGTTGGATAACTTTAGAAACCACCATAAACCACTTCTGGAGAAATAATCCATGCAAATGTATATTAGATCTTATATCACAGTTGTAAAAACTGCTTTTGAATTTAAATGGTGCAGAACATCTTCTACATCTTTTATTTTTATTCCTTCTCAGCTTCTCAGACTACTTGCGTACTTTTAACCCAGAAGGAAATATTGTTAGAGAATCTCTATCAAACTCCCACATAGAATCCTGTTAATCGTTCCGGTTTGCTCATTCCTGAGTGTGTTTCTTGGAATCTGACTGCCTTGTATTTCTATTACATTTTCTAACAACGGAGGGAATCCAGGGTAGTGCGCTCCAAATATCTGACAGAAGATCACACAGAAGATCAAGATCTGTTTTCTCTCATTCAAAATGTAAGACACAGGCTAAATCATTACAGGAAAGCAGACTCCAACTGAATGGTAGGGGGGAAACATTTCATCGCAATGCAAACAGTTTGAAAGCGAAGTTGATTCCCAGAGAAGCTAGAACTCCCTTTCACTGGACAAGTGGATTGCTTTAATTTGGATACCTGTTCTGAGCAAAACAGTAGATTTGATGGCCTAAATGTCTCCAATAATGCTAATATTCTCAGGCTGTTATACTTGTGCCTCTCTGCTTGATAGCTGTAAAACACTTCAGGACCAAATTAGCAGAAAGTTAGTCTCTCTCCATATTTCTCTTCATTCCATGATCATGTTCTAGGTTTCCTTACAAGCAGATACACTCTGGTTAAATAATACCAGGTGGGTACAGGTAGTGCTCAACTCACAACAGTTCATCTAGTGACCATTTGAAGTCACAACAGTAGTGAAAACAGTGACTTATGACCATTTTTCACACTCAGGACTGTTGCAGCATCTCCATGGTAACGAGATCAAAATTCAGGTTCTTGGTAACTGACTCATATTTATGATAGTTGCAGCATCCCGAGATCACGGGACACTTTTGCAACTTTCTGATAAGCAAAATCAATGGGGAAGCCAGATTCACTTAACAACCGCGTTACTAACTGAACAAATGCAGCCTTTCACTTAAAAACGATGGCAAGAAAGGTCGTAAAATGGGGCAAAACTCACTTAACAACTATCTGGCTTAGCAACAGAAATTTTGGGCTCAATTGTGGTCATAAGTTGAGGACTATGTGTACTTCCACGCCAATAGTAACATCCCATTATTGTAAAATGGCTGTTCCCAGAGAAACCAACTTCGGGCAAACAAATATATCCTTAGGAAGGAAGGTGTTTTAATTTTCATAGGCATCTAGTTTGCCTGATTTTATGTTTTCATGCTGTTTTTGTTTTATGTGCACAATCCATCTCTCCCCTGAGCTGGTTTTACCTCAGCCTTTTTTAAAATGTCTTTTTATTAGTTGACACTTTGGATTTCATGTTTTTCATTTTATGATTTTCATCTATTTAAATTTTGCTTTACATTTTATGATTATAATCTATGAAAATACTATTTTATGGGACAGTCTAAAGGCTGAATAAACCTTGGTTGGTAAGCTTCAAGTTTGTTGTTCAGTTCTAAACTATAATTAAGAAGCAGTTTAATAAAACAACAATTGCAGCTTATATTATTTTAAAGTAAGAATGTAATACTTTCTCCTGCACTGTGTAGGAAGTTGAAGTCCATGGTTAATTCTTCTTAGGATTCTATGATCTATGACTGTTGCAATAATCCTATTTCTTGTCTTTCTGATCTATCTACCCATGTAAAGTTTCTTCCACTTGCTATACGAAGCTGAGAAAGACGACAAAGAAATTGGGCTGTCACACTATTTACAATTAATGTCAAATCGTATTGGAACTGTTGAAAAAGAAGCAATGAATCAAGTTCTAGCAAGGCATCAGTGTTTTAATACAATCTTGTGCTACTGAATGTGTCCGGGTTTTAGGCAATGTCAGTATGGTACAAATGTTTCTAGTTGTGCTACATTATTAAGTTGAAACACTTTTTAAAAAGGTTTAGTGTTAAGTAGTGATAGCGAAGAACACAAGCACTTAAAATTTTCCATCTACTTCATTGTCTCCATGATGCAATGTGCATATTAAGACTTCTTAGACTCAGATGACTAGCCTTTGATCTGATAAACCTATAGTTTCACTATCAAGCCATGTAGGGATATTCTAATGGAAATAGAAATTAAAATACCCACTTTTCTGCCACACCAACTTATTTATTTATTATTTATTTTGCCAAAATTTATATACCGCCCCACTCCCGTAGGACTCAGGGCGGTGTACAAGATAAAACATATATA
>JANHJO010003240.1:57276-68093 GCA_032468235.1 Pseudoxyrhopus heterurus
GGGGCGGGGGGGGGGGCTCGCTTTGAAGCGGGCAGTCCCCCACTTTCTTCTCCTTTAGGAATGCGGATGGGGGAAGGGGGCTGGAAGTTTGAGCCCCCTTCTCTAGGAGGGGGGCTAAGGCGGCGGGGTGGTTTGGTCTGGAGGAAAGCGGCCTTTCCTCGCGCCACCGCCCCAGCCTTATTTCGGAGCGAAAGAAAGCGATTGGAAGTCACCCAGGTGCTTCTGAACAGCCTCCTCTTTCCCAAGTTCTCTCAAAAATAAGTTACTTAACTCTCACCTTCGCAAAGTGGTCCTTCCAGGTGCAATTGGATTGGTTTGCACTGTTTTCTGCAAAAAGAAAAGAAAAAAAAAGTTTATAAGGAAAAAAAGTGTAAGGAAAAATTCGGGAGATATTTCTGAATGCGTTCCTTTAAATTTCAGGGCACAGATATTTTAATTATATTTAACGACGGGCTTGGTACCTTCGATTTTGTTGCAGTTCTTTCTCGCGAGCGAAGGCATTAATACTGCCCTTTCCGAGAAGGGGAAAGCAAAAGTAAGTGCAAGATAATTTAGAAAACCATACGGGGACACCTCAGACTGGAGAAAAAGTGACGCCCCGCGGCTCTTAACTTTCTCCGAATTACGTCATAAATCCGCTCCGATTTATTTCTGGGGTGGGGGGGATTGTGCAGGAGGATTTCCAGGTCGATCGCTCCCAGAATCTATTCAAGAAGAGCAGTTCGATAGCTGCATGTGTGAAGTCTGACTGGAATCGTTCATTCGTTTATAAGCGTACTGAAAAATAAAGACAAAACCAAACCGGCTACTTTTCCCAGCTAGAAAGCTTTAACCACGACGACTGAACGAATGCTGTATTGCTGAGAGCAAAAGAATATGACAGTAAATAATGGACAAATTATGAAATATTTCCATGCAGATAGACATATTTTTAATAAGATGGTGCTAAATAAATTTTAGAGAATTAAATGCTAATCATAATGACCCCCCCCCCCAATTTAACATGGCCTGAAGTTAATGAGTTTAGAGCCAGTTTGGTCTAGTCTAGCGGTAAAGACACCAAGCTAGAAAACCAGAGACCATGCATTTTAGTCCTACTTTAGCTATGAAAGCCAGCTGGAAGATTATCCCTCAGCCCAATCCACCTCAAAGGGTTGTTGTTGTGGGGAAAATAGGAGGAGGAAGGTATGTTGAATATGTTCACTGCCTTGAGTGATTTGGTAAAAATAATAAAGGTGGGATATAAATACATACGTACAGGGTTCCATTATTCAACTCCAATGGTTTTCAATGGAACAATTAAATACCTCTTTAAATCTTTCCTAGTTTCCTAGAACATGATGTAAATAATTCTGAGACTGGCTGGGTTGTGCCCCAAATTAGTTTGGCCCATTTCATTAGTTGAAATTGTAGAAGTAGGCAGATTTTATCATCATCACAAAGAAAAGATCAGGCCAATCAGATTATCTACATATGGCTATTTTCTATTCTGTTTCTGATCAAAGTTACGGTAGGACCTGGACCTTAGTTGTGATCCAAGAAAGACTGGTACCCAAAGACATAGTGTTATTTTCTGCTTTATTATTGGAACTCTAAATGTTAAGGAAAATAAATGTTTTAATTCATATCCATCCACGTGTTGGATTACACGTGTTATGAGAAGAGTAAAAAATTAGTTAGAGACTACCATCTTTTTATCTATCTATCTAATCTATCTATCTATCTATCTATCTATCTATCTATCTATCTATCTATCTATCTATCTATCTATCTATCTATCTATCATAATATATCTAGGTAATTTCCTTTCTGTCATCCAGATTTCCAAGAGGTGCTTGTCAGATTTGATGTTGAAGGAAGACTGCCTCTTTATTTCCTCTCATCCCAATATGCATGAAGCATTTTTTGTAATATTTCTGCATTTAAAAAATATATTCTGTAAATATTTTGTAATATTTAAGCAACGACTTTAATCTGGAATCCTATTGATGCTTGAATAAAGTAGGGCTTATTTCTGGGCTATAGATTAGACATAGTTCGGTTCTCATGTCACCATAATGACATATTTCAGAGAATTGGAGTTTCCCCCCCCAGATGAAGGACTGCCTTCCACAAAGAAAATTAGATAAAAAAGAATTTCCAAATGGAAAAAGAATTGCTATATTTTAGATTGGGGGGCATACCTGAATATAATGCTTGTGATATCATGTATGTATCATCATGTTTACTCACATATATCCCAGTAGCTGCATCCGCAGTTACCTTGACTAGGATATTTCTCTGCTTTGAAGATGGCTTTTATTTTATTTTTCCTCTGCACTTGTAGTATAGACAGTATGGGAAATTGGGTGGGTGGGGGAAGCTTAGCAAATCACATCCATAATCAAGAAAACTATATGGTTAAGTCCATGAGATAACCAAGAATTGTGGTAAGCTTGGCTCAAGGGAGAAATGACCATTACTCTGTATGGTAAACAAATTAAAAAATAGTTTTAATTAGTGATAAAACAAATTAAATCTGACAACATATAGAACCTTCCAGGTTATGCAATCTGATTTTACTCTGAAAGAAACTTGTCAGAGTTTCCAGAGAATTTTAGTCTTCCACATGGCCCGAATACAACCTAATCCTTCTTGCTTACAATTCCCTACTCCTTCCCCCTCCCCACAATTCCAAGTCACTAGTTTAATATCTGAAAGTCTAAAAAGACCAAACACAAGTATGTATAACTATTGTTAATGTATTAACTTTAATAGTTAAATTACTTTAATAGTTCTGAAGGTGTCCACATTCTGCAGATCTTTGGGGATAAGTCAACCCATTCCTTTTTCAGTAGAACTTATGTGGAGTTTCAAAAATGCAGCAGTTAATTCATTTCTAACTTACAAAATCCTTTCATTTGGCAAAGTGGCTTAAAGCATCTTCCCCCCCCCCTCCCCATGATAGATGTTTTGTGTAAGAAAGACAAAGTTTTGGGTATGATGAATTAGAGTGTTTAAGGGTGGAGAGAAAATCGAGTACATCACAGTAGAACAGAAATTGCAAGTGAGAATGGAAATGGATGGGTTTTTTCTTTTCTTTTCTTTTTATAAAGCTGGCTGAATAGAATGTATGTGGCACTTGACTGGCCCCCCTCTTTGCCCCACTTCCATTTGAGTTCGGCAGCTAAAAAAAGAAGCTTCACATTATCCACCAGTAAAAAAAAATCATAAAATGTTAGCTCTCAACATCTTTGAACTGCCAAACAAATATAGCAGTGACCTCTGGTGGCTTTTGAATGTAGAAGGCCTGCTCGTGGAGTGGGGAAGGAGAGTTTTTGTGTACTGTTTAATTTGGATGTGCTCCTGGTTATTGTGTTAAAATGTGAATTAAATTGAGAGAAAAATAAATTTGACATATTTTAGTAGGATTACTTCTCACTTGCCAAGTTTTCTTCTATTTAGATTAAAATCGGAAGTAAATTGAAACTTATTTTCTTTCTCCCACTTCAGGAATCTTTGAAATTAATATATAACTTCTATCCATTATTGACAATACTGACTGAAGATGGTGGTAAATTGTACTTTGGGAAATCTATGGCTCTGTCAGCTGGGAAGGCTGCTTATTGGATGTGAATCCTGACAATCTAAAGACTAGGTTAGAAAGAAAGATTTAGCATATGTGTCCTGTTTCACTATATTGCAGTAGTAAAGCAAAGTAATTTTTCTAACACCCATTTTAAGACCCTTATCCTTTGTTGGATGTAAGGCATTCTTCCTTTTTCAGCTAATTGAAACTTGGTTTAGATCTGGTTTCAGTATGCATGTTTATAAAGATCTGATGAGGAATTGGCCGGCCAGTGGAAGGTCTGCCAATGGAAAACTCAAGGGGTGGACAGCATATGGCAACAGTGCTAGGATATATAATATATACAATTATGTTTGTGTGTGACTCTCATTAAAAATCAGTTAATTATCAGCTATCAGTTAAAAATCAGAGGCAGAAATGGGTATTTGGCTTCTTTGTGGTGGAGTACATTATCCTGGGCTTGGGAAAAATATATGTTGCTTCTGACAACATGCCCAATACATTATGTTAAACTACAAGTCATAGATACCAGTTAAAGTGGCTCACAGAGCCATGTCGCCCAGCACACCAGCCGTCGCCCAGCCCAGCTCCACTGCACATGCGCGTGCGAGCCCCGGGTTTTTAGCTTGAAAAAGAGCCAAAAAACAGCTGTTGCATGCACATGCACAGGGGGGCCTCGAGGAGGTCTCACACACACATGCATGGGGGGGCGCACGCATATGCACGAGAGACCCCTGGGTTTTTAGCCCCCAAAAAGCCAAAAAACCAGCTGTTTTTCCGGCTCTTTTTTGGGCTAAAAATCCAGGGGCCGTGCACGCATGCACGGGGGGCTGTGCAGGAGGGCGCACACATTGCATTGTGGGTGGGGTGTGTGATTTGGCACGGGAACCAAAAAAGGTTTGACATCACTGATCTAAGTGATAGGGTAGTCTAATTCAAACACCGGCAAACCTGCTTAATTCTCACAGAAATTTACTTTACTTTTATTAATATGTGCATAAACCCACATTACAGTAGCTTTAATGTTCATTTGGATTTTACAAATGATTTTCTTTTGCTTTTCTTTAACAGGCATATTTATAATATATTTACACACATTACTACGTAATTCATTCACAAGACTCTGGGTGGCTATTATCTATGAAAGGAAATCATGGGTGCTTTCATAAATGAAAGTGTCATACCTATGAATAAACCCTCTAATTATGCTGTCCTATCCATCTCTACTCAGAAACAGACCTCACTGTATTGATTGTGACTTTCTTCCAAATGAGTAAGTTTAGGAACTTGTTGCCTGTTTGTTAGCAGTAGTTCATGAAAAGTTCATAAATTTCCTACTACAAAAGGCAAGGGGCAAAGAAGCAGTTCCATTGATAGTTATATAACATGTAAACTGCCTAGAGTCACCTTATAGGGGAGATGGACGGCATAAAATGTAATAAATAATAAGTTGATAAATGCTGACTCAAGGTACTGACTGAAGATATGATTCCTAAAGATCCTACTTCCCTTTCCATTTTGAAAGATAATGCTGGGGATATCACTTGGAAAATACTGTTTTGCAAAAAGCCAGCAGTTTTAGAAGCAGCAGTTCTCCATGCTCTATTGCAGCTCCATCAAGAAAAACAAATGCTTTCTCTCAATGTTCATTTGTGTGGTGATAATAGAAGACCAGACAACAACTTGGGTGGCTGCATGCCAACAATAGATGTCTGCTTTAAGCTGTAGCCTTTGGCTTGCTTACTTAAGACCCATATGGCCAAAGGGATGAAAAAGTGATCCTCATTCTTGGTACATAAAATTGTATTTTTGTTTTTTCTTAAAGCAATCAGAACAACTGGGGTGGGGTGGGAAAAAGAATCCTAGATTATTATAAACCATCTCTAAAGAAACTGTTATATGTAATGGACATGCCAACAAGCAAAATGTGAGCAGCAATGTTGATAACTGATAGAAGGTTTTCTATGTCTGACTATGTTTTCATCTGATGGCAGAAATTGAGAAAAACATGGAGTCCTCACAAGGATTACCAGTATGGAAAAGTTGTACTCTAATTAATCTCAAAACTGAAACAAAAAGAAATGAGGGGCAACGTTCTCTTTCTGAAACTAAAGGAATTTGGATGATATTCTTAGTAAGTGAATGCACTCATATGTATTACAGAAAAAAATTAATGAGGGTGAATGCCCCAAAACAGCATGATTAGCCCTGATCATCCTTAGCAGGTATAGTGTGTTAACTGTTGGGAAGGAGGCAAAATAATATAGTAAAAGAGGAATAGCTGGGTGTTGGAATCCGATACCCTGAAGAAGAGCATTCAGCATTGTTCATTTTGTTGTAGACACATCATGTGGAACTTAATCCCAAGTATATTTTGTTGTGTAGGTGGAAAATGATTAATACAAGTCTAGTTTGTTCTGATTCATTTTTTAAAATCAACTTATCTTCTAGTGATGGAAAAAATAATTATCTGCTCTATTTGATTATCAACTTGTAACTAAGGAAATATGAAAGGATTTGCATGACCTAGTTTGGGATAAATGTAAAGCATGTGTTTTCTTAGATTTCAGTCCAATTAAGCCAGTCAGTACTAAAAAAAATGGTTTACATTAATGGTA
This sequence comes from Pseudoxyrhopus heterurus, assembly GCA_032468235.1. Taxonomy (NCBI): domain Eukaryota; kingdom Metazoa; phylum Chordata; class Lepidosauria; order Squamata; genus Pseudoxyrhopus; species Pseudoxyrhopus heterurus. The sequence goes on from JANHJO010003240.1 coordinate 63,463, forward strand.
GTGGGCAGGGAAAATGTTGAGCACAAAAATCTAGTAATCGTGAGATTTTTTTAAAAGAAATTTCTCTTTGTGCAATGATGGAAAATATCCAGGATTAAATAAAGGGACATCATATGTGAATTCAGTGGAGAAAGCAGGTAGAATGAAAGATATGGCAGGACTATATAGCGTCAGAACATTCTGAACCCAAACACCTTCCCCAAAAGAAACTTTCATTGATTTTTCTAGTGAATATAATAGGATTGCAGCAGCAGGTTATAGCATACTGTGTTTTAAGTAAGAGCTGAAACAAATGAAAAAGTGATTAAACAAGTGATTTTGTGTGGCTTTCTCTAGTAACATACCAGCTTTTTCTGATCTACTGGTAATCTAGTTGTAGGTGGAAATATACAAAAGCTTAAAGAAAAATTCAATGTGTTTAGTTATAACTATCCTTGAATTGCTGTCCACTTCTGTAATCACAGAGTTCATCTTTATGGTCAGTGCTAATGTTTGATAGAGTAAGGAGTGGCATAGGAGGATGGAATAATATATTTACATATAACCTTGTAGCAGATATTCTCTGTACAATGACTCGGCACACTTCAGAAATGATTCAGAAGAAGCTCTTCAGGATACACATGAGTCCAGCTCCTTTCTGGTGTTCGTTAAAGCAGCTCCTTTATTTCAGGTTTGTGTGAAAACCCAAAAAGTGACAGGCTGCTTTAGTGAAGAGAAGTGCTGTGCGCATTTGAGGGCCCAAGTGCTTCTTCTGAGTCATTTTTGAAGCATACACAGCCCTACTGTGCACTATATGTAGTATTTACTTTCAAATTATTACTGACAAGTAATTGCCAAGGGCTGAGAAACATCACAAAGACAAATATATGTAAGGATTGCTCCTAAGTCCATGCCAGTTCTTTTCCTTTTTTTACATTAGAATTACTTCAGAAGTCTATTTAGAATAACTCAGTAACTTAAAACTGAGAAGAAAATGACATTATTAAAAGTACATATAATGCAGAAATGCTGTAAAATAATTTGGGGGAAGAGAATTCTAACCATCCAGGATAGTAGATATTAAAGATTGTGGGCACTTGGTTCCAAGCTATCTGAGATATTTTCAGGAGAAGATGGAGAAAAAAAATCTTTTGCCAAGGACAGACATCATGGAGGTCAATGGGTCAAGAGCCTGGAGTCTGAGTTGTTAGTAGGCAAATTTGTCAACATATTGTGAACATTTTGTTTTTAAAATTTAGTTAGTGGCCATTTTTACCAGAAAGGGTGGTAAAAATCAAATCAACGATTAAATAAGCAAGATAGCAAATGCGTTGTGAAAAATACTTCCTTTAAAAGCTTATAGAAATTATCTTTCCTTTGGTTGCCTTTAGGGAGCACTAAGGTCATTTCCTATTCTGTAAGCTCTGACAAGTTCCGTGAAATTGTTGTTCGTGATCAATGGACTGTCAGCTGTTTGAGGCTTTCAGATAAGCAAAGCACAGTCCTGGGTCATTGAACAGGAATTATATGAGTTAAACTCTTACTGTTATGTTTTATAGATGGCCAAATGGGGCTGAGAGTCTATTACTTGCTTATCTATTCTCTAGAGAGATGTGAGGTTTTTTGCCCAGGCAGGCAGATGTTTAGGAGTTACTGGTGGGTTACCATATATATGCTGGGTGGACAGCACTCCTATTTGTGAGACATGACATTTGCACACCAGTACTGAACATTGTTGGACTGGATTTAGGCAAATCCAGAAAAAAATTGGCTTTCTAATGTGGTAAAAGTTAAAGTATCTGCAACTTCTTTTGCTTGTTCTGTATGTTAAGCTGATGTGAATGTTCAAGGCCCAAGGGCTCCCACATAAAAAGAAGGGAGGTAACTCTGGGATTAAGGATGAAATGGGTGATTTCTCATGCATTTGGAAAATTGAAGGATATTCAAACTTTCTTCCATTTTGAAATTCTAATTTTTATACCAAATAATTTTTTCCCATTGCACTGAAACAATTACAATAGCGCATTGCTGGGGGATGTTGTTCAAGGCCAATTTCATCATTTGGTAGACTGAGAGAACCATCTCAGAAAGCAGATGCCAGATGCCAGGACCCAAGATCATGAGCTGTATTATCTGCCATTCACCTTACATTAGCCTGCCATCCTTAGATAGAGTGAAGAATGGTGTTTCATTGCCACAGTTGAAGTAGGGCAGAAGGTGCCATCTTGTTATTATGTTCAGGCTGATATCTAATGTCTATAATAATTATGGCAAATAACTGAAAATATCTAGTGTTCTTGTTCTGTTAGAATTTCTCTAAGTGGCTTTGGAGGCACAGGCAACCTCTTATAGCAACCTTTCACAATTATGATAATGATGAAAATATAAATGTTTGACCAATCCTTGTATTTATAACCTTTGCAGATCTGTAAAACAAGGGAAAGCTGAAATAAGATCATAAGTACAGTCACAGTTTCACTTAGTAAAGTGACCGTTTCACTTAAAGACCGAGTAGCTTGTCCCAATTGTGGTTACTAAATGAGGATTACCTGTACAGTGGAGGTGATTTAGAATAAGAGCAAAGGCTTCATTTTTTTTCTTTGTTCATCTGCTGCTAATGGAAATGTAACCAGCTATTTCTCATTCTCTTGATATGAGTGGCATTGGTATTACAGCAGCTGCTGATCCTCTTGAGAGGAAAAAGGCAATCTTACCCTAACTAGCATTTTTGCAAGTCATTGCTGTTATAAAAATATGGCCTGTCCATTCCTTCCTCTTTGCAAACAACTATATCACTGATGTTCCTTCTCTGGAGAAATAAAATTATTTGTGTTCTGACTGTACCTTAAAAGTGAACCTGTAAGGTTTTCTTCCCTTAGCCTTTGCAGTGGATTGTGCTACCGTTTCAAAACAAAAAAAGAGCACTGTGTATTTGCCAGTAAATTGCCATCAAATTATTGTGGTATGAAATGCATCTGATCAGAGTACAAGTCAGCTAGACAGTTGAGCAGTCCCCTTTGATATACTATTCAATTTTCCCTTCCACTTATTTTCCCCATTTTATTTTCCATATGTCAGTATTCTTTGGACGATCAAGTTTCATTAGCCTGTTCTGAGAATTATTGCTTTATAATTGCCCTTCTCTGAAGAGATGTTTTATTTTATAAATCAGCTTGAAAACCATTGCCCCCCCCCCCAAATGAAGGTAATTGAGCAATATCAAAATTTAGAACTGTTCAACAGCAGCAGCAAAAGTGATGCACAAATTAATGATAGGCCAGTAGGATGCTATATAGATGATCAGTCTGGAATCACTAAATGAAGAAGTTGCTACAGATAGTCCTTGACTTACAACAGTTCATTTAGTGACCAAAGTTTCAACGGTACTGAAAGTGATCGTTATCATCATTTTTCACACGACATTTATAGAATCCCCATGATCATGTGATCAAAGTTCAGATGCTTGACAACTGACTCATACTTATGACCTTTGCCGTGTCCCAAGGTTATGTGATCACCCTTTGCAACCTTCTGACAAGCCAAGTCAATGGGGGATGCCAGATTCAATAACCATGTAACTAACTTATCAACTGTGATGATTCATGTAACAACTGTGGCAAGAAAGGTTATAAAATGGGGCCAAACTCACTTAATGTCACAGAATAACAGAAACGTTGGTCTCAATTGTGGTCGTAAGTTGAGGACTACCTGTACAAATTTTTGTTTGACCTTCATTGGTAATTCTTCCTCATGTAATCAGGAACATCACACCACAACACACTGCACATTATGTAAAAGAGAACTTGGGCAGTTTGGTCTAGGTTAAAGTACTGAACTGGGAGTTGGGAAATCTGGGTTCTGGTCCAGCCTTAACCATGGAAACATATTTAGGCTTGTAACCTCTTCCTAGCCTTGGGAAAAAGGCAATGGCAAGATTTCCAAGAATGCTGCATGGATTTCTCCATATACTTGCCAGAAATCAAGAATGATTTGAAGACCACAAATGCTACCTGAGAACAGATGTTCTGTACAAAGTATAGAAGAACCCCATTTGATTCAGGTTCAGAACCAATTGGTGCCTAAACCATAGGCATCTTCCAAAAATTAATGAACTAAAACCCTTTTTTTTTTCATCTTGCACCTTCTTAAATGTAATGGTATTACAATGTCAATAGTTCCCAGTAAGCATGAAATTAAGGAGCTGCTAGAAATACTAGGAGCTGTAGAGTTGTAATCCAAATATATTTGGTGGTTATAACTATTTTTATATTTAGTTTTCTTTTTGAGGACCATGCTTTTGGCCTTCAGATGAGAAAATATGTCAAATACTAAAAAACCCTCCCCCACTTAATAAAACTTTCTTCTTTTAAAAATCATTCTCATGTGATTTTAAATATTTCTTTCTGCTGCTGAAAAAAAGGCTGCCTTATACAAGAAACATCTGTTATCTCTGGATCCCCAGTATTTTTCCAAATTATTTTTATTATATTCACTGAAAATACTAGTTAGGTGGGTGTGGTGAAATGAATTTAGAAAACAATTAAACCAGCATTTATTGAATATTCTTTTACAATGTAGTTGAGAAAACAGCATTTCAGTTCTGTTATTTCCTTTTAATAGAAGGCAAATGCAGTCATAAAATGCAGTCTTGT
>JANHJO010003240.1:68311-87280 GCA_032468235.1 Pseudoxyrhopus heterurus
TGTCTCCATGGATCGATGTAATGTGTATAATACATTCTATGTTTTACATCAATGGGAATAGCTATACTTTGTGAAAGAATTCCAGCCACCTGTTGGGAAGTTTATTCTGTTCCTGCATGATGGTAGTTTTGTTAAATCATTCCTGAAAAGTATATATAATATTTCATGCTTAATAGTTAAAACAAATTCACTTGTATTCTGGTATGGAATGCATTGATAGTTCTGAGTCCTATTGATCTCCACAGGGATTCTTTTCACATAATAGAATCAGGGTTTTAGAAAGCTGCTTGTTTTTTTTTTAGGTAACTGGCTCATTTTTAGTTGTGCAACTACTGCTGCAATGTTAGTGACAGCTAAAAAGCCAAGAGTCAATGGTCTACAATTTACACTTTTCTCAATGATCTAATCCTGCTGAGGATTCATGGTGATAGTACAGCTAACAGTAGAACATAAATCTATATAAAAGCGAGTTTACACAGAGCTATGTCATATAATGTCTATACTTACTGAAGCATGAAACAAAAAGAAACCACCACTTGCTGCTAAAGGTGGCTCCTAATACGCGATTATTGAATTCATACATTGTTCTGTCCCTTTTTCCAGCAGGAACTACATATGTAAAAATTGTTTTCATCATATATTACCTCTTAATTTGCTTCTTCTCAATGATCTAACAGTTAGAATTTATCACTTTAGCACCAAGGCTCAGGCTTGAGTCAGAAAGCAGAAAGCATACCTTCTACATGAGAAAACAAAATCCTAGTGCTCTCTCCAACATGGAGCTGTTGTTCATTGTAAACACCTGGGGACTGGTGATAATCCTGGATCAGGTCATGCTTTTCCTGAAGGAGGCCTGTGATGCAAAGGTCTTCCTGTACTTGTGGCTATTGTTCAAGCAGCAAATAGAAGTCGTGACTAGAGGAATTTCATCCAGGTTCATCTGGTATGCCAGTTATGGTCCATAACTGTTGGTTATGGTCCAGATAATTATGATTCAGGATGCTCTGGCAATGTTAATTTATGTCTGCCTAGAGACTGAATTACAGGAATGTGGTCTCTGTGGAGATGACCCAGAAGCTGTAGCTAGAACAAAATGCTGAAGTTAGACTACTGATGGGACAGCCACTGTGAATTTACACCTAATTTGAAATCACTGCACTGGTTACTTGTAGTATCCATACTCAATTCAAACTGCTAGTCATAACCTCTAGAGCCCTGTTCAGAGAAGCTCTGACACATATCAGGCTCCTTGCCCAAGTCAAATCTTCATGCCAAGTCTGGTTATTGAGAAGAGCTCTGTTGAATACCCCCACCTCCTTATGTGGTAGATGCAGCATGGAACAAAAAACATGCAATTCCCACTTGATGGAACTCTTTGAAGTGGATCTTCCTCCTTGCTTTTTGGAAGCAAATTAGGATGATACCGTACCATTGTGCCTTTGGTCCAAACGGATTAAAGATGTAGTCTAAATATCTAATAAGAATATGCTTTATTGCTTTATTCAGGATGGGCATGGGCTGCTCCAGATTTGATTTTTCTTCATGTGTGTAGGTGAAAAGAAAGTGTTAGCACTGTCCAGTAATACACAATTGTGGGTCCAGTATCCTTTCTATGGAGAAATTAGATGGATGACAATTACAGAAGAAAAGTGATGATGAAGAAAATAGAAGTTGATTCCTTTTCTTGCAAGCTTTTCTGTGCTGCACAGCATCCATGCCTATTAATTTGGATAAAGGAAGCAGCTAATAGGCAGTAGCTTTAATAATCTCCTCAGAGCTGGCTGAACAAAGTGTCAGAAGTACAATAAATAAAATTTGAAAGGCTTCCTTATCGTCCTGGAGAAACATGTCTTAAAAATAAAGTAAAAGGAGTAAAAGTTGGCAGGCACCCTTAGCAGATGGTGCAGAAATGTATGTTTTAAGGAAACAGCCATGTGGATGCTTTTGCATTTTTACTGAATCACCATCCTGTTACTTGGTTTATCATTTGGAGCTAATGCTGAATGAAGCAGTAGATTTCCAGACCATACCACTTCCAATTCAACATTGTGCTGGTGAAAAATATTTATCCATACCAACTTTAATGCTTCTGCATGACAAAAAAAATATTCTATGCTAAATAAATGCATCAGGGCAAAGTATACATTACTTTTTTTTCCTGATGGCCAACAGTAAGAGGTCAATGGAATTTTAGCCCAAAAGATCTGGAGGGTGCTAGATGCCTTCTCTTGTATTAATTCAATTCAGAAAGAGATGCTGTGGATTAATGGCTCGTGTCTGGAATTGGGTAAGTATCATCTTTGGATGGACTTCTGTTCTTCCTGAAGGAGCAGAAGCATAAATAGTTTTTATATTCTCCTACATTTGTTTCCATTACTCAAAGATCCAAGTGGCCTTAATGGACCATAATATATTTGGCCAGTTGCAACTGAACCATTAGCTGACACTTTTCTTTAGTAGGGATGGCCTTGGACCTCTATTGGTAATCCTTGCTTAAGGACAGTCATTGGGTTTGGCAATTCTGTTGCTAAATGATGCAGTGGTAAAGTACAGTGTCATGTGGCTGTGCCAACTTACTACAGTTCTGTTGTTAGGCAAATCCATGCGGTTGCAGTGCCTTGGCCATGTGATTGTTATTTGTGACCTCCTGCTGGTTTCCCCATTGGCTTTGTTTGTTGGAAGCTGATAGGCTACAAATAGTGATCACATGACCACAGGATGCTGTGACTATTGTCATTGCAAGCTAGTTGTCAAGCACCCAAATCATGACCACATGACAGTGGGGACACTGCAACAGTCACAAGGAATAGTCATAAATCCCTTTGTTCAGCTCTGTCATAACTTTGAATGATTGCTGAATGAGTAGTTAGTTGCTGAATAAGGACTGCCTGTAATTTATTTTCTGGTAATTTTCTGGTTAGGTGACTGCAGTGTAAGTTTGCCCTTGAACTATTTGAAAGCTTCAGGTAATGCTGAGTAGAGTGGCCAGACTGCTAAGGCTGCTCTAGTAACTGCCTGGGCTTTTAAAATGAAGTTTAATAATGACCTTCAAAAGTATGAAGCCCTGATACTCAGGCACTGGAGTGCCTCTCCTAGTGTGTATTTGCCTAACCATTTTTTGTCATAAGAGCTTTACATGGGGACTTGGGGAGGACCGTCATGGCACCTCACCTCTGAAAACCCTTTTTTTGAGAATCTAGGAAGGAATCAGTTTTGTTTGCTTTACAGTGTCATGTTTAACGAAGAAAATAAATCTAACAAAATGAAGATTTCACCCTTTTCTTCACAGTTCAAAGGGAAAGCCCCTATGAGGAAATTGCAACCTAGAGAACCCCCAACATTCCATCCTCTATCAGTTGATGATCTCAGCATTCCATCTCCTTCACAAACTCTACTAGATCTCATTCCAGATACACTGATCAGGACCTGCCTAGTTTCCTCAAACTGGCCAGTAAATCAGATCCTTAGGATTTTCCACCTTGTAACTCTCAATTTCTATAAATTCTTTACTTTCCCGTGTTTGGGGTCCCTCTTTATGGTAAAGCATGCATCAAAATAAAGTGTGGTTCTCCTCATGTTGTGCCCCTTTTTCAGACTGTTTCTACAACACATGTAAAGGTCTGCTTTTTATTCTTGTATTTGGGTCACAGCAAGTGACTCAGGGTTACTATTATTTTAAGAATCATATACTATTCTCTTACTGTGTTCATTTTTGTTTTTTAATTATACTTTATTATTTTATGCTAGGATATTTTATAGATTATATTCTACTTTAACATTTTTGGAAATAAATAGGTAGCAGGGATCAAACATCCAATCCTTCCACTTGTCTGGAATATGTCCAGGACTGTACCACCTCATTTTCTTCCTATTATGCATTTAGTACATTACGTGATATTAATGTTGTAGTCTTGCAATGGAAGGAAATATGTTAATATTATAACTTAGGAGTTTTTTGTCCATGTTCACAGAGGTAGAACACATTGCTTATTTTCAGCTTTCCAATTCCTTTTTTGTGGTTTGTTGTTTTCCCAAACAGGTTGTAATGAAAATGAGGCAGACCATCTGGACAGAGACCAGCAGCCTTATCCTCCATCTCAGAAGACTAAGCGCATGCGCACTTCTTTTAAACATCACCAGCTCCGTACTATGAAGTCCTACTTTGCCATTAATCATAATCCAGATGCTAAGGACCTCAAGCAGTTAGCCCAGAAGACTGGACTAACTAAGAGAGTTCTGCAGGTAAGAAGCCTCTGCTATAAATGTCCTCCTTCCATTCCTTTCTCTCTATTTAAAAATTGCCTATCCCTTACATTTCCCTTCTGCTATCTTAAATTAGCTGACTCCTCCAATAGATAAATAGGTATTCATTTCCATATTCAGATCTTATCCTCCAAGGGTACTGAAGGTATATTTAAGTGGGCAATTATGCTTCCCTTCAGAGCTACTGCTCTCAGGACTGAAGGAGTATCAAATTTGTTTGCTCTGATTGGGATGGGAAATATGTAAAATACACTGGTATCCTTTGTAATTAAAACAGTAATTGGATATTGAATTTAAGGCAAATAATCTATTTTACTGCATTTCTCCATTTTTATTAGCCAGAAGTAACCTCAAGAGTCCTCTGTGTCAACCTGAACTGAGTTTTATTATATACAGTCAACAATCCTATGGGAGTATTTGTTGCTATACTGCATTATATTAGAATACTAAGATGATACAAAGGAAAACATTTTGGCCTAATAGTGTCACTAGCAAGCTGATTTAACACTATACATTGAAGATTTTCTGGCGGACTGCATAGAGAACATTCATAGACTTAATTCTCACCACTGAATTCTGAAGCAGTGCAGTGCAGCAATTAATACATCACATGGGATTTGTGTTGTATGTAAAGTGCTTTAATCTGTTATTTTTTGATTGCTCTGTAAGATGCGATGCTCTCAAATCTGATTCTTTTATAACATAGTTGAAATATAAAACCCAGTAATTTTGGAAGAAGTTACAATATTTTTTAACAGATACAGGGTTCTGGCCATAATATATCATACCTTTAAATGATTTAGATCATTACTTGTGGGCCAATTCCCATAGAAGCCAAGAAAAATGAGTGGAAGGAATTTAAGTACAACTCTGTATACAAGAGACCAGTGATCTCAACATAACTAGCTCAGCTTTGAAATAGGTTACACAGAAACCACATAAGAAAAGTGATGCATGGATTCTTTCTTCCTGCATTTAATACTCTCCATATTTTTAAATGATCATATAGTGGAATATTTATTACACTGAGATGTTACGGCACAAGTGAAAAACTAAAACAACCATAAGTGCCCATTAAAAGAATTATTTGATAGTCTTAGTGAATTATCATCGAAAGAGTCCCCAGATAATATAGTAGCAAGTGTGATCAGTGCATGTGGGGGAAGGAGGAGAAAGGTAAAACAAGAAGCCCACTATCCTTAAAAATGCAAACAGAAATAGGAAGAAGCAAAAAAGACAGGAAAAAAAAAGACAGTCAAAAGCAAAAGATAACATTGGTAAAGAAATCAATTGGGATTGGTTTGCAGGTTTGGTTCCAAAACGCAAGAGCCAAATTCAGAAGGAATCTTTTGCGACAGGAGAATGGGGGTGTTGATAAAGCTGATGGCACGTCACTTCCGGCACCGCCCTCAGCAGACAGCGGCGCTCTCACTCCACCCGGCACTGCAACCACTTTAACAGACCTGACCAATCCCACTATCACTGTAGTATCATCAGTGACCTCTAACATGGACAGCCACGATTCCGCGAGCCCCTCACAAACTACCTTAACAAATATTTTCTAACATTTGATTTCAAAATTCTTCTTATTCGTTACTTCTGCTTCCTCTTCTTCTTTCTCCATTATATGATTATAATTACTATTAATATTATTTGCAACATTTTTTAAAAAAAATAAACAACACCACAATATATTTGGGAAAACCAACTTGGTGTGTAGCACCCACAACCACTTGGCAAATGAGTTTGCAGTAATAGAATTCTATTATAATGCAACATGAACTTGTCTATAAATTGTTGTTGGATTTTCTTTTAATCATTGCCTAATTAAAGGGAAGGTTTAAGTGCCTCTTAAAATTGTATGTTCCTTATTTCCAGAATTTACTGGGGGAAAAATGGTTGATATATTAATCAGAAAACTGTATTTCAAAATAAATAGATCAGTGTTTGTTTTCTTCAAATGATTGGCATCTGAATCATAAAAAATATATAGTTGTGAGGAAATGCTGCTGTGTAAGGCTGACCAAGCTCTTTTGGTATCTGATGCAGAAAATCTAAAAATATTTAACACCATAAAATCTGCCACTTGAGGTAACTGAGTTCCTTTTCCATATCACATTACTCGACCCTACTTCTAGACGTACAACTTTAAAAGCAGGTATTGGCCAGTTGTCAAATTTGGATCAGTAAGGACATTTGTTCTAAGTCAGGTGATCTGTGTGACTTGCTTTCTTTATTCTATGGTGGTTCCCTGCAATTTGGAAGCTGTCTTTATGATACATTTGCCATGTACAAAACCTACTCAATTTGCATTCTACCGTGTCATGATGTGTCTTGGGTTGGCATGCCAAGCTAGTAGTAGTTGCTTTTGGCATCAAATTATATGACTGACCTGCCACTTACAAGGAACCAGCATAGCCTGAAGAAAAAAGTTGTAAAGAACACAAATTTCAAATAATATACACATTGGGATATATAGAAGGAACCACTGAGTAGGAAGAGCCTAAAGAATCAAACGATCATGCTCTGAGGCCAGTTCTTATAATGTTATTGCACATCAGTTACAGATGTATGTTAAGACAGTTGTTTGTATTCATCCTGAGACATGGCATACTACATGTCCTGTAGAGGAGTCTCGCTCATATACAGGTCACCTAATTAAAAAAGTTGTAAAAGTTTTGTTTGGGACTGAGGTTTGCACAGTTTTTATTAGGCTTAATATGGGTGGGAAAAAAACAAGAGAGGGAGTAGCATGCCCTGGAAATAATAGGTTCCAGCCCCAGAAAACATATGAATTCTTCATTTATTAACTGGCTTCTATATGATGCTTTATGCTATAATGTTTAAAATCCTCTTCAGATATATAAAAACAGATAGCCTAAATGTAAAATTCTACTTTCTGAATTTTCGGCCCTTTCTAGCCCATCAACATCCTTTAAAACAAAAGGAAATTTATTTCTGAAAACGTATTATATACAGGTAGTCCTTGACTTATGATCACAACTGAGCCCAACGTTTCTGTTTTTAAGTGAGACATTTGTTAAGTGAGTTTTGTCCCATTTACAACTTTTCTTGCCACAGTTGTTAAGTGAATCACTGCAGTTGATAAGTTAGTAACCCAGTGGTTAAGTGAATCTGGCTTCCCCATTGACTACCAGTCAGAGGTCACAAAATATGATCATATGACCCTGGCAAAAGTTATAAATATGAACCTGCTGCCAAGGAACTGACTTTTGATCACATGATCATGGGGATGCTATAAAGATTGTAACTGTGAAAAATGGACATGTCATTTTTTTCAGTGCCATTGTAATTTTGAACGATCACTAAACAAACTGTTGTAAGTCGAGGACTACCTGTATAAGAGCTTGAGTGAGCAAGGAATTAACAAGTTTCATGTATCATACTAAACCATTGTTTAGTGAGTAAATCGTAACTTATTGGGTTTCAGTTAGTTAAGTTCAGTTAGTCTTCATTTACAATCTATCGCAGCAAACCTCACATATCATATTAAGTCCAAATTAAACAGTATGGCTTAATGTGTTATAGAAACCCTATCACTTATTCCATGTTTCAGCTATATTATTTTTCAGGATTTGTAATACTCCAGCTATGTCTACATATATATGATGAATAACATTTTGACTACATTAACTTTTCAGCTAACTTAGGCCATTTATGAATGTCAATCGTTAACTTTCTGTCCTGCAGGCTAGTAAATTGTGCTGGAAAATAGAACAGCCTCAGACAGTATGAATGTTGGTTACGTGTATCTAACACAAACTGTTTTCTAAAACACATCCTAGAAACATTTGCTTGGGGCTAATCCCTATTCAACTGAGCAAACAATATAGTTTCCAGCTTCATCTGGTTTGCAGTGGGACTGACAGCAAAACACTAACATACCAAGATTAAATAACAATCCTGTTGATTTAAAGGGAAGAATTAAATATCTACTAAATGATGTACTGTAGAAATAAAGAAGATTTCAAAGTACATAATTTTTGCTAGATATTATCAGTAGTTCGAGGCTAAAAATTTTGCCCTATTAAAATGGTAATGCTTTCTGCTCTATATTAATTATATCTAAACAAGAGGGTTTACTCTGAGCCGAGCAGCTTGGGGATTGCAGCCGTTACAGTATCTGTCTTGGATATTGGTTTTTTTCCCTTAATAAGTGTAAAATCCAGCATGTGAATATTAAACATTTGTACATTTCAATAGGACAAGGTGGAGTACTATAAGTCTAGAAAAATAATCATAATCTTTACAAAATTACTAACCTTTGTCTTTAAAACATGCATTTCCATTATTAAACTGTTCAGATTTTCAATCATTTTCAGAAGAAGATGGAAATAGGCAAAATATAATTTCTTAAAATGTTTGAACAATTACTTAAATATATTTATTCTTGGATGTTTTGAACATACATGCATTTTTTCTAACATGGGTAAATGCTGGCCATTTTAATGTATTAACTTCAAAAAGACAAGTTCAGCAAATATGTGAATAATACTGTGCTTCTGTCATATTGTAAGTCTGCCTGTTTTAACTCACTGGGAGCTTATTTCCAAGTAAATATATATATTGTATTGCGCTAGCTACATGGAACTTCACCTAGGGTTAATTTGTGTGTATGAATTTACAATTAATACACAAAATAACACATACATTTGGTCATTCTAGCATAATTCAGTGGGGTTTAAAAATGTAGTCTTAATGTGATTGAAAATCAGCCCCATTGGACCCAATGGAATTAATTTTTGATTAGACATTATTTGGATTACCCTGTATACAAGTTTAATTCCGTGTTGGATGGCGACCGCTCCCCCTGCCCCCATTTTTTTTCATTAAAAAGGCAAGCAAATGCTGTTCTCTTCCAATATGAGAAAACACTTTACATTAAAAACAAAATCCTTTTGAAAATTGAAATTCTCGGAAGCTGCCAAACTCAGAAGCCTTGTGGATGTATTGCTGATTGGAAACACCTTTCCTAGTTTACATTTGCAAGTGGTTCATTTTTTGTTTTTAATTTAAGCTAAAGTCTGAATGGTCTGGGCAGTGGTGAATGTTCATTTGTATCCTTTCTTCTGATAAAACACTAATTAAACAAGGGAGACTTTCCAAAAACTGTCAAAATCATTTTGGATAGATTGTTAAGAATAACATTTGCACAATGTTTTATATTTTATCCATCTTCTCTTTATTCTCTTCCCCTTTCCTTTCTATCATTCCTCTCTTATTTTATTTAAAATCTTTTTTAATTGATTATTTGAAAGTTGGGGGGGCTTGTTCTCCAATAATGAGCGGATACATACTGACAGTTCACTGCCCATATTAAAGTGCATTATTCTAACTTTTGCTCAGGGTTTTTAGAAAATTAGCACAGAAAAGTAGCTTATTTTTTAAAGAAAAAACAATGGAAGAGATGTTAACACTGTAATGGAGAAAATGTGTCTTTGTTGTTATATATTTAGCCAGTGTGGTCATGATCTTCTAGAAGGCTTAAGGTTGCTGACCTAAAGCACATTTAGAAGGAAGGAAGTTCAATTGACATGAGTGGAATTTACTTCCAAGTTGATATAGTTAGGATTGAGGTGCCAATCTTGGACTTTTCCTGTTACTATTACCTTATGGGCATTTACCACTAACCAGACCAAACAACCTTGGAAAGGCTGAGATCTTTATTAATACACTTTTACAGGTACAAAAATTGATACATATAAATTTTGTTCTTTGACAGAACAACTATATGGTACTATAGATCTACTTTATTAAGTAGACTTCTTATAACTCAGTTCTACAATGTGCCTTATGCTATAACTTGGGAGTAAGCTTGTGGAAAAAAAATCAGGATATATATGTGTTGTTTGTTAAATTAACTGTTTTAAACCCTTTTGACACCTCACTAGTTTTGTACTGTTTTACCTCTTATTTCTGAAACTCTTTTTATGGTGTAACCTGGTAGAGGGGACAAACATGTCATAGAAAGCAGTTGTGCACTCTTTCGGATATAGTTGATAAATTCAATAATCTTATATATTGAGCTTCGTGTTTATAGTACAGTTAAGTGGTCTAGCAAAGTTGTCCATGTTTTCTTTGTTTTATTGAAAAATGCATTGTATAGAAACTATTTCCCCTAAATATTTATGGACCAAACAATTGTGATATATCCTATTAAATTTGTGTGAATAAACCATTTTGAATCAAAAGAGTTTTATTTACCATCAGTTTTCTTTTTTAAAAAATTGGAGTCTTTCCTGACTGTGGCAGTGTGTTGTGTTGCTTTACAGTATGTGTGAATTTGTGTGAAGTACTTAACACATTAATGGGAATCTTACAGCAATTACAAAATAGGATTACTTCTAGCTTTTGTTTAATAACAATATACCTGATGTTAATTTAAGCTTTCTATTTTTAAAAGTTGAAAATAATGCTCCACTGATTGATATTACAACCCAATCTTAGGTTGCAGTGTTTAACAATATAGCTCTGATCCAATGAGCTCTAGTTGTACTTAAGGCCAATGAAAAGTTGGACAAGTTCATTGTAATTAATTTGAGTCCCATTGAATGCAAATTCAACTAGCTTGAGGTGGCTTAGAATGGGAATTCCATTCAAGTCATAGAGAGCACAATTTAAATTTTTAAACCAAATTAAGTCTCATTAAATGGAATGGGACTTAAATTAATATTGATTCAGTGCATTTCATTGTATTTAATGAGACTTAATCACAAACAACAGTTACTGGGTTGCACCTGTTTGTGTTTTAAGAACAGGTTGGCATATTTCTTTTAAAATCATTAAAAAATAAACCAATACCAACCCCAATCAAATAAATCTAAAACCCAAAGCCCAGAGAATATAGGAATGGAAGTAGTAATTGCATGAAAAAATAATAAATAATTATGGTGAAATGCATCACAATTTAGTTGTTAGGTATATTGAACACAATCTAAAAGTACAGACCCCTAAAAGCCAGGTTGCTCTGTAGTTTAATAAATTGTCACTATGATTTCTTTCAGGGAGAACAAATCTTGGGGCATTACAGCCAAACATCCCGACGTTTGAAAATTCCCTAAAGTATTAAAAGAAGGGGAAAGTTTGATCGGAAATCCACTGCAGTGAAGACAAAGACAATATTAGGTTATGATAAACCATACACTTAAAATTTATTGAGCCAAAAATAATTCTTTAAAGACAGACTCAATGTCATTTCCTGAATGTTAACACGACATATGTGATTTGATGGTATCTAATTAAACACTTGGAGGCTGTGTGTGACATCAGAGCAACCTGGCAGAACTACCCAGTCCAATTTGAGAAGATTTTTCCTTTTTTAATGAATCTATTTAAACTCACATTTGTCAAGCAAAAATACCTGTAAAATAAGATCTAAAACCTGAATTCATTCATACTGCTTGCCAATGTGTATTAGTCATATATGTTCGATGGCATTTTTGGTAAATTTAGAGAAGTTTCTCATTTAAGATATTAGGGATCAACATTAGTATTATTTGTTCCTGACTTAAAATTTAAAGCAACCTGCATGCACTTTTCCATCTGTCACCTAGAGTGTACTTTTTCTGTATGATGCATTTCGCTTTGATGTTTCCTGTACAGTAGTTTCATTAATAAATATTTTACTTGATGCAGACTTAGTAAACCCAGATATAACTGCTGAAATTATTATTATTATTATTTTTACAAAATCTTTTTTTTTATAAAATCCATGCAGTAGATACATTCTGCACTTTCACAAAAGTTGTTGGAGCATATGAAACAAAAGAGCCTGTTGAGCAACATAAAATTACTTCCTTGATATCCTTCTGATTTCCTTTTCATTTTTTGCCCTATACAATTAATATAATTCATATCAGTCACAAGAGCACGATCCAGCAAATTTTCAATTGGCATTTCTGTTCCTGAAATCAAGTAAACTTTAGAATGTTTAAATTTGATTAAATTGTACTTTGCTTAAATATTAAAACAAGACATTCCTGATCAATGGCTTCTAGCTTCCCGCACTCCTGTTAAAATATTTGATCCATTATTTGAATAAAACTTAAGCAAATCAAATGTAATACTATGAATCATGTTAATTCTTAATAAGTTTACATATCCACTATGCAATGAAGAAAATCACATTTTTTAAAATTAGTCTCCCCAACATTAACCTGTGCACCATTCAAATCATTGGTGAATTTCAGCTATCACAGTTGTTATTTCTTTATGAATAAAAGCCTTGTAACTGTTAAAGGGCATAATTTCCTGTGAAATATTAAAAAAACTATATTCCTGTAAAGCTGTACATCCAAAGCACATGTTAATTTGTTTAATAGGATTGCCAGAATAAGAAAAATAATTCTTTTCATTTAAAACATTTTTTCATAAGTACAAATGAACCCTATGTAAACAATGTAACTTTTATGAATATGATCTGACATTAAAATATTTCATTTATGTGTGCATGCTGAGCATTTTGAATGTTTTCTTAAACTCCTTCCTTTTTATAAATAATGGGAAACAAAACAACACATTACTAAATAAACCAGAACATAAATTGCATCCATAATACAATGTTATATTTCTGATGGTCATAACATGCAAATTGTTTGCAAACATGTTGTCTGTACAAATACGTCTGGGAATTCAAAACAGATTTTGAAAATAATCGTATGAATATATATACACACACACACACACACACACACACACACACACACATATATACACATTATACTATTTATATTTTTTCATCTTAACATCATTAAAAACTTCTGTTGCATAGAATTTTTGTAAACTGTTAGGATAAGGGTTTCATATTGTTTATAATATTTTCTAAAATCCTATGTGTTGCTTTTACGATACTAATGAATTTATACCTGTTGTCATATAACAGAGAGAAAAGGGCTGGTCTTGCTTTCTACTTGATAGGCGCTTCAGATGCATATTGCTACAAAGGAAACAGAAAGCTTGCATTTTCTGTTTTTTTTAAAAAAACATAATGGTGCCACTGTTTCCTCTGAATCTATTATTTTTAATCCCTTTATCTTAACATGCAGTAGTTTTCTTGTTAAGAATATCAATAAGGCTCTCTGGATTTTTTTTTAAATCTAGTATTGGTTATTATATTAGTATAATTATTATACTAAAGTTGAACTTTTTGCTGACTTAAAGGGTGAACTCTTAAGTTACTTTGTGCATTTGTGAGGTGGTAATATATTCCACTAATGAACTCCAAAGTAAAGTGGGTCTACCAGCTACAGCTTTGAAGAGACCCCAATAAAGTGAATTCAGGTGGTTGCTTTTTTTCTGGTTCAGGTTTGTCTAGTAGCAGCAACAGAATTTTGGATAGCAGTGTGAAAAATTGCAGCAATTATGAACAGACACCACTGACAATACAGTGCTATGTCAATGCCATTGTGAAAAGTTAATGTGTTAGCTTCACTCGACCATTCAATAGTATGCGGGACTTTTTTTTTTAAAGAGAGGGGCACGGCAGATGAGGTACTAAAAGTGAGCCTTCTTGAGATTGAAGTATCCTCATTTTGGTAATCCAAGGATCCTAGATGTGGATACCTTTTCTAGTCTGACTAGTTACCCCTGGGAGATTGAGCAGAAATTTTAGGCTGTGCTCTATTACATTACACAAAATGATTCTCAATGAGATTTTGACAGCAGATCTGAGGTAAGTGTTCCTTTGATATGGAGACTTTGCAAAGCATCACTCTGAAGAACTGAAGAAAAGTCACAATATAGTTTTATATTTGACACAACAGACTTTCCCATTACCTTAACTGTATCCTTGACTCATTCATACACTACATAATGCTCCCCGACATGATAGTAGATGGAAAATATTAATTTTCTAAAACATACAACACTGCCCCTTGAGGGCTGAGAAAATATGGCATCTCTGCAACATACAATCTAGTTTGGATAAAACTGCCTCAGATCATCTAAATGTAAATTATGCACACATTTTTAATATGGAATAATAAGAATGTATGAGAAATGGAGGTGATATCAACATGATTATCATACATTACACGAAGTGATAATGTATCCCTCAGTTGAATAGTACCCAAGGAGGGCAGATTCTCCTAGATGGTATCATTATTTAGTGTTGTGTGGTGCAGATGTCATAGGCCTTGATTTTATTAGTTTGCATACCCCAAGGACTATTGATCATTGTTCAGACACTACTTTGGAGACTTATCAACTTTTGAAGAGCGTTGGTCATTTCAGCCACTGTTGCATATCAAAGCTGTAGTAAATACATATTTAACATATTACAGTCACATAGTGACTTTTAATTAGAAAGTGTTTTCTTTGTTTTAAAGCAACAATAAAAAAGGTAAACTAAAATGATATTGAGTCAAGCAGTACTCAATAAATGGAACAGCATTTGGAATTAAATATTTTTATACAATACATTTATTTATTTATAGATTTTTATTGTTATATTTACTTTAAATATATCAGTCTTTCTTAACCAGATACTTCAATATATTAATGTCTTACTCCCTGTACACATTGAAAAGAAGGAATTTATTTAAGTTGGTAAGAATTTAGGTTTGTGTTAGACGGTAAGGATTTCTTTTGTTCTAAACCTCATGACATGGCAACTATTGTAGGTACTTCTGTAGCACTCTCAGAAATTGTGATGTTCTAGGAACATAGTGCCTTGTACAACGGCATCACTCATCCCAAAATCTGTAGAGTGGTAACTTAGAGCCATAACAATGTATAGAAGAATATAAGAAAGATTGAATTGGATGAAACAAATACTAGTTAGCCAGATTTCTTTTCTACAGTGGTTGAGGGGATACTTCTGGGAATATTATCAGAGAGTGAGAGCAATTATTCTTTCAAATTCTTTGCTTCCATGCAAATACATTCAGTGGAAAGTCAATTTATCAATCACAGTCAAAAACATAACAAGGAGTATATACTGCAACCTAATTTTGATAAGTGATACTTGTCACTTATTGCATTCACACATTTTGCTAATCCACAATGTATTCTACAGGTATATGTATGAATCCAGCCATTTGATTTAAAAAACAGTTTATGGCCTAAAGTAGTGCCTTAGCAGCCAATTCTTTACCCTGCAATTTTAAATGTATTCATCTGAGAGAAAGTTCTATGAATTCTCTGGGACTTATATTTAAATATGTATCATATTATCATAATGTTAAACTCTTATTCAAATATTCAAAAGTTACAATATATTAAAAAGTGGAAACCTCAGTTTTAATTTTAAAGTAAAATTATAAGTCAGAGAAAATTTTGCCGAGTACCCAGAACGTATATTTCTACCTTTTCTCTGGGAACAAAACAGAGTATACAAAGGTGTCTTGTTAATTTTTTTTACCTATAACAGTCCACTTAAAGAAGTTGGCTAAGAGATAATGAGCATTCCAAAGACATTTGGTGGGCTTTGTGTCAACAAATGATTTGTACCTGGGTTTCTTCAATTCTAGTCCAACATTTTCAGCATTACATTGCTCACTTTCAGGTCAAGGCAAGCTTTAAAAATCTGTTCTTAAAAAAAAGGCAAAACAATATTTTTTAACAAACCATATTACATGAAAATTATTTTGTCAACTTCAAGTGGGAAACTGGGTGACAAGAACAGGTTGAACATACCATAAATATGTTATATTGTTATATTCTCTTCTATCTAAATTTAAATTTACTTGGGTACAGGGAAATAATTTATTCAGAAGCAAACAAGGATAAAAGAGATGATAGAGAAGCATATTCAAATTTCAGCTCATGGTAGAATCATGAGAAAACATCCTCATGTTTTAAGGAATTTTTCTCCTTGAAATGAAATCTTTACTCTATGTTGCCTTAAACCGGTATTTTTGACACTGAATCCAGAATTTCAAGCAAGGGCTTTTTCAGCCTAATTGTAAATGACAAGAATTGAACTTGAAGCTTTGGTATGCAAAGCACATGTTGTATAATGGAAGCATAGCTTTCTATTTTGGACTGGAACGTCTGGTAATTATGAGAGACAGCCTGGTGTAGTGATTAAGGAGCTGATTTAGAAACTAGGAGACTGTAAGTTCTCCACTTTAGGAATTAATGCCAGTTGGTTTGGGCCAGTTCCTCTCTCTCAGCCCAACCTACCTCACAGGGTTGTTGTTGTGTGGAAAATAGGAGGTGGAAGGAGTATTTAGATATGTTTGCCGCCTTGAATTACTTATAAAATGGGATAAAAATCTAATAAATGAAGTATTGTCCAACATATCTGAAGAAGTATCAGGTTGAGAAAAGCTGCCACAACTGACTATATGCATACTACCTCTCTCCATTCTTTCATGCTATAATCTGATGTGATTGTAATATTCTATTTTTCTACTAGCAGCAATTCCTAATTACCTATTTTCCAAATCCAGCAAGAGTCACATTACTGAGTGATCATAAGATCAGACAGGGTCAATGGATGTTCTTATAATCAAATGTGTACTCAAAAAATAAGTACACTGATTAATTTTCATGTATTCACTTTCATGTAGCAGAAACAGCATGAATATACTGAACATTTTCACATTATAGGAATTTTGGGAATGCATTGTCAAAAAGGAGATGTATCACTGGGGTAATATAAGAACAACTGAGGACAGATACTTATACACATAAAAAGTGCATGTTCTAATTCATATAGTTCATATAATTAAAGAAATAAATATTGTAATTTAGATATCATACATCTCACTCTAGTGAGGAAGATGGTGACCAAGTGATCAGATTGTGCTTTTTCATTTATGAACTGCATCTGAAATCTGGGCCTTCTAATTCCTTTTTCTAATGCACTTTCTACTCTTATCTCCAGTTTTCTCAGTCTGTTTACTTCCTTTAACATTTCTAAATATTCAGTACTTGGCTGATAGTACATTTCTTTTCCTTTACCGACTCTGTAAAAATCCCTCCTTTTTTCAATATTTTTCAATGGTAATGATCTCATATGTTCCTCACTGTTTCCCTCAAACAGCGTGGGCCTCACATTGTTTTCTTTTCTAGTTGTCTGGAATTTGGCAGTAATTTCTGTTTACAATATTGTTTTGTCTTCTTTTTTCTTTGTTAATTATCTTTTATATATTTCCTCTGTTGTTTTTAAATTTCTTTAGCCCCCTTTTAAACACCCTTTTCCTCAGATTTGCTCTGATTCCTGTCCCATCTTTTTTTTTCTTCAATTTTTTTCTGTCAGGAAAATTCCTTCTTCTGAAATTCATATTCCATCAGCTAAGTTGTGATATTTCTTTTTAGGAATTCCTATCAGCAACAGCAATGTTGAATGTTTAATAAGCAGAAGAAACAAGAAGGGAAGACAAGCATTTTCTGTTTTAAATGCCAAGTAAAACCTCAAGTAAAGCAGAATGAAAAACATGGATAGGCTCTAAAATGAAGGAGGAAAACAGCATCGATAAAGGCCTTGTCAGCCATTTATATCCACATAGGCTGGATTCACATGTTCCACTAGACCACTGTTCAAAACTGGCTTTTTGACTGGAAAGGTGTACACTTCAAGCCAAGTCATAAACCATGGTTTATGAGCCACAATGTTAACAATAGTATGGCTTAGTATGGATGCATTTGAGTTGGAGCCCTGTGAAATTGGGATTTGGCATTTTGGGTGAGGGAAAAATCTCCCTAGTTCAGACTTCTACTACCACATTGAGAGAAAGTGGGGGAGGGGTATGGGAGCAAACTGGCTAGGGTCTTGGCCTCTGTCCACTGTAATCAAGAAAATACCATAAAAGAGGATAGGTAATTCTCCTTTCTGGCTGCTCTTGAAGTTATTATTAGGGTTGGGTCCCACATACAGATGCATCATTGGATATCTCATAAAATGATGATTTAACTGAATCCACAGCTGGATGTTTGAACTTTGCTTGGTTGAAAAGTACCACATTAGACAATTTATGACTGATTCATCTTACTTAAATCCACAGTAGTCTGTTTGACAGGTTCATTTATCTAGCCACAGCATCATTGAGAACTGTATTTCTTCTTTCTAAATATATGTGTATTAGGATGAGACACTGGGAAATGAAGTTATTTACTTTGTTAAAAAAACAGAGGTGGGGCAATTGTCCTCAATAACTTTGCTTCATATAACGTCTGATCTCCAGTATAATTAGGAAATCCCCTTTGTGGGAAAGAGATTCCTTTGACAAAGGAATGCAAGATCCATTAGCAGATAATTTTTTTTTTTGCTTACTGCTATCCTGCAGCATTGCTTTCAATGCTTACTGTTTTCAATGAAACAAAACACCCCTGCTCTGAAAATATTTTCTGCTGTGCACTTTTCTTGCTTGTACACTTCCAATGTTGCATAGACTTGTGCAGCCATGGAATATTCAAGCATTTGCCCACATATAGCATTCTTCAGCATTTTTATGTCTCTAATCCTGTGTAGTTTCCATTAGAGAGCTAAAGTAAACCAGGGATGGTTCAAGAGGAAATGCAACGAGTGGAAAATGCCATGTTTATCATCTCAAAGAGTCAGAAATGAAGCAGGAGCCACAGGTCAGGAGAGATAATTATTATTTTATTGTACCACCACAAGCCTACTTATATGAGGCACTTGACTTTTGCCCATTGGCTGGTGGAATGGTTTCTATCTGGCTGCCCAACAAGCCCTCTGTATTGATGGTGTTTTAGGATGGTCAGAGAGATTGTTTTCAA
>JANHJO010003241.1:27050-40666 GCA_032468235.1 Pseudoxyrhopus heterurus
TAATACAAATATAAAATTGATATCATCATATGATTAATAATGTAAAATTAAGAGATTGTTTTCATTTGTGACCTGTACGCATTGTCAGTTATATTCAATCAGAGCATGTATGAGGGAACATTTGCAAAAGACTGAGAATACTGACTAGAAAACAGGAATCACTGAACGTCCTGATTCCATTAGCACAATGATTCTCCACTTTGGCAATTTTAAGATGTGTGGACTTCCAGATTTTCCCAGCCATCCATTATCTGGGGAATGGCATCCATTGCCCCTGTCCACTAACACTACAGAACGTAGACAAATGATAGTTTCACATTCTAAGAAGCACTGTACAATGGATAAGCATATCTCAGATAAGTAGTAAGTGTTTGCAGGAATGGCAAACTGCTATGACTGTACCATAAGGCTGGGACTCTAGCCAAAGGTTAAAGAAGTGAAAGTAGTGACAATGAGAGACCGTAGAAATGGGCAAGGTCCCACTAAAACCACGCTGTAAACTTTTTAAATTCTGGTGGTGGTCCTGTGTGCCAATATAAGAAGTTGAAGGAGGAAGAAAGTCAATAGGAACTGCAGAAACACAACAAAAAGAATTCATTATTGAGGCCATGGATTGTGCCTCAGATTTTTTTAATGCCTTCATTCCACAGGATGAAGCAAAATAACTATGAATGAGGTGAAGAAGCAAAATAACTATGAATATATACCTAAATGAAGCAAGAAGTGTGCACATCATTTTCTTGTTTACCTTTTCTTCCAGTGCTGCCATTCTCTCTTTCAAATGTAGTTGCAAACGTTCATTAGATTCTGTCAAAAGTCTGTCCACAGTATCAGACAATCTTTTGTTGTGCTCTTCATTCATTTTTTCTCTTTGTCTTGCCTTTCAGTACAGTTCAAAGGAAATAAAGCAAGCAGGTTCAACATTAATTAAATTCAAAATATTGGTCAAAGATTCACACTGGTTTGTTTGATCTGAAGTCGTAATATTAATACTATGATCAAATGGCATGTAGAAAAACAAATTTATTTCAAAGGGAGAATAAAATTGAGCAGCTGCACAGAGAAACAAATAAAAAAATTATTAGTTGAAACATTTAGTCACAGATTCAAATATAGACGTAATCATTTTGATTTTTTCTTCTAATAGAGAGATGTGGTCTTCATTTGTTACTCATATTCAAAAGGTCACTGTAATTTTAAACCAATATTTAGAAGGGCCACAAATAATCATACGTTGCACTTAAACTGAAGAAGCTTCTTATATGAGAAGCTAAATGTTTTCAAAGAAAAAGCAAAGGAAGTCCAGTTGCTTTTTGAAAAGTGTCTTTGGAACTCACTTTTTCATGTTCACTTCTCATGAAAATACAGTAAAATTTTAGGTAACCAATGACTAATGACAATTTATTAAGCTATTATTAGTTCTGTGTATTTGTATACTTCAATCTATTGCATTTAAATTGTTTTATATTGTTTTAATAATAATTGTTTTATATATTAACTCTTTTATAGTTTTGTTGTATGCTGCCCATAAACAGTTTTGCATCAGATGGGTGGCATACCGTAGACATTTGATGAATAAATAAATGAATCTACAATTTGGGGCTAGTCCATATAGCTGGTAACCTATAGACTTTCATAAGAATTGCCCCTAAGATCAACAACAATGGTGATATTTTAAATAGGGGCATCTTGAAGCATCTTCTATCCACAAAACTCCATATAATTGTGGCTGGCTAAATGAACCAACTGGTCTTATTTTTTTCAAAATAAACCTACCTTTGTCCTTTGTTTTAAAAGTTAATTATTTCTTCTGTGTATTCCAGTTATCATCCAATATTGCCACCCATTCCTATCTAACATTCTTAAGAGACTATCTTCCTTTCAATTTCTTTTTACTGTAAGTAGTTCACATAGACCAGGGGTGTCACGTTGTCATGGCGGCGTCACATGATGTATTGTGACTTTACCCCCCTTTGCTAAACCAGGTGTAGGCGTGGCCAGCATGTGGCCAACCTCTGGCCCACGGGCCGTGAGTTTGACAGCCCTGACATAGGCTGTTTCAACTGGAAACTGTGAAATATTTAACTGCTTTTATCATTGGGACAAAAACAGAAACTTCTGCTGACACCCACAGTGTTTATACTTTTATTATGATTTTAAACTGGATGATAGTATTCCATCAATATCCTGATATTGTACTGCATCAAGCTATAGATTCATGAAAAATAACAATAACAATGATTGCTATTATAATTTTACAGGCTTATGTGACATGGAATAAACAGTTGAACTCAAATGTAATGTAAGCTGGTATACCCTTTGAAGTTCTTGATTCTTCTCTTCCAACTGAGCCTCTAAGTGCCGCATGCGTTCTTCAATATTGCCATGTCTTTCTTCTGCCTATAAAAATAATATAATTTGGTGTGAAACATTAAATAACTTTTTAAATCAAAATGGTCATTTTCAAAAAAGGAAATATAAAGCAAGCTACTACTAACTGCAAAACTTAATTTTATTCAAACAGGCAGCTGAACAGCATCGCTTGAAATGTGTCAGCTACAAAGGCCTGTTACATCCAAGCATCCAGCAAAACATTGGAGTTATTCATGAGCAATGAAATCAGCCAAATGTAACATGCAGACTGCATGGTTTGAACACAAACCTGCCATCATAAAATTGTAAGCTCTTTAAGCATTGAACTGCACAATGGTTGATTATCAATAAAATAAATACAGAAATTAAAAGAGTTCTTAAAAATATAAAAACAAAATCAGATGGATTCTATTTAGCAATAGAAAGTAAAGTCCTGTAGGACTACCTTCCTACGTATGGAGATCATTTCTTGTAGTTTAGCTTCCATAACATATTGATAATCATCAGATGAGGTAGAAGAGGTTGGATCAGACTAACGTCAAGGAAAAGGAGAGGGATAAAATTGAAAAATCAGAACTAAAGACACCAGACTGAACAGAATACAGCACAGAATGCTTAAAAGAAAAGTGTGATTGCAAATTTAATATTTTAACTGACAAAATTTTATGTAGAATAAACCACACTTACAATAGGGTGATATGAGGCAGTTGATGCAGATGGAGTGAAAACAATGGAATGCTAAAAAAGCCAACAACCTAAGTATGGAAATTCCAGGTTAGTGATGGCTGGCTGATGAGAATTATTCTTCCTCCATAGAGGGGTACTCAAAGTAACTATGAGAAATACCAGGTCTGATTGGAATTTGGGTAAACTCATAATTAGAGCGTGAAAAGTCAGTGCCAGAATGTGTTTTTGAAGGTTATCCTACAATCATAATGAAAACAGGGTATACAATGTTACAGATTGTATTAAATAAATGGATTAAACATTTTTAGAATAATGTCACGTAGATTCCCTTTGAGGTATAAAAGCAAATAACTAAATGATACTGAGGTAAAAGAACAAAGTCCTCTTACAATGAAAAGTACTGAATAGAAGTGAATATAAAACAAATGTCTAATTGCTTTACCAAGGGCATAGACCATAACTGAATATGCTACAACATTTTGTTGTGGTGCACTAAACTGTAATCTGGGGAAATATATTATCATAAACTCTATGCTGACTATAAACACTCAGTAAAACTCTAAACTGTATTGTGAGTTTTGTCTTTACCTTACCAAGCAATACGATTTTAAATGAATCTTATAAAATATATCTCACATTAAATTCAATCAGGTTTATTTCTAAGTACATGAACACATAATTGTGATCCAAATGTATATTAGATTTGCACTTTTGAGTCATCCTTTTTTACTTCTGTAAAAACATGTACACTTATTGAAAACAATTTGTAATTATCCAACTAAATGCAGTTGTGTACGAGGGCCAATACTGTTTTTACTATCCATGCCAGGTCCTAAAATCAGAAAATTTTATTGAGCTTCTGGCAGATATCAGAGATGACCAGTACAAGCATTTGAACCCGATGGCACAAAATTAGAGAAGACACTAATGATTATTTCAGGGTACTGGTTATGAAATAAATCAAAACATCTTGAATAGTCATTGCAAAGCACAAAACTGATTTATTGCTTCAATCTATGTTTTAAAAAAATGGCTATTTTATTTAAAGGGAAACATTTTTATTACTAAAAATACCATAAACATAAGGAGAATGTTCTCATATCCTTCACTGACAGTTCTTTCTGTTGACTACAAAAAGGTTCAAATCGATAAAATTACCACATAAAGGCTTTATCTGAAACAAAGCTAAACTCTCAACTTTGAAACCATAAAAAAATGTTATTTCCAAAGAACAGGACACATCTCAGAGGTCAAACTTTCTAAATACCTAATCTTAGAATCAAGCTGTATGATCTGGGCAAATGACTCCAATATTCTGTCAGAAAAAAATATTTTACAGGTTTTCCTTTTCTTCCAATATCCCAGAGGAGGTAATTAGAATACCTAGAAAAAAATCTCAGCAGTTCCCAAAGACAATAACTGTTTACTCACTTTCAGATCCACAAAAAAACTATTGTAAGGTAGAAATACAAAAAGAGTCCAACTGAATCATGCCAAAGAAAATTCTAGTCTAGCATTATGTATTACACAGTAGCCCACTGAAATATGTGAGAAGTCCACAAGGCACATTAACCTCTTTTCCTGTTACTTCTCAGCAAAGCATGTTCCTCCATGATTCAGGAGATAGTAATATCAATATTATTTGGCATGGATAGTCTAAACTTCCATGACACATTCAGAACCCTTTGATAGCTGCTGTACCTTAATTGGCTGCCATTATCTTGACAGCAAACTCGTCAATTTTATGTGCTGTGTGAAAAAATACTTTGTACTATCAGACCACAATTTTTTCTGCATTTTATTTTAAAATAAAATTCTATCATTATGAAATGGTAAAAAACTTTTCTGTATACAGATTAACTATGCATGAAAGTGTTATGTACTTTGGTTTCCCATTACTCTCATCAGACTCAGTTATTTTCCTTATGAGTCAACAATATATCCAGAATCATATGCTCTGATATTGATCAATTCAGTCTACTCCACTTTAATGGTTTTGGAAGGAGTTAAGGCATGAATAGCAGTAGAAAGCATCTACAAAACTAAACTTTTCCCATTCTCATTCTTAAAATCCATCAAATTATCACTCTTAACTTTTACCCTTTTCGCCTCCAAAAGTCATAATGTTGCACTTCAACCATTTTGGTGCCAAATTTTAGTGACGTGGTCTTGGGAAACAGGGGCATCTGATTATAACTTAAAATTTGTCACCCTTGTTTTAATTTATGATGGTTACATTTCTTGCCCAGACCAGACTACATAGATTTTGTCCTTACCAAATAATCTCATAAAGATAACCTATTAATTATGGCTATAGAATTTGGTCAAAAACCTTTATTGCATACACAGAAAAGTAGCTTCCATAGTATCAATCGGGATTTCTTTTTTAGTTATATAGAAGTCATGTAATTCTCAGTTCTTTGAAATTAAAAATTGATGAAGCATTAAATCTATATATTACTAAAACTCTTGTATCTGTAACCATGAACTAGATGAAATGGTTTATCATAGGGCAAAACTGTATGGACTACTGTGTAGGACATCAAACCAAACCTATAATCTACACTGTCCTGTTACTAAATCATAGTTAAGACTGGCCACATTTAGGCTTACTCAGAGTTAAAATTTGTCCAATGGCTTAAGTTCTCTTAACAATTCATAATAATTCAGTCAGTCTGGAAAAAAACCTAATCAGACAAATTGGTGACACATGACATTTCATCAGAGCTCTTGTTATTAATACTATTGTTCTGACCCAGCCTTCATTAGCAATGAGAAACTGCTTACTCACGAGTAAGACAAACCCTTTTTTATTTAAGTCAGGGCAGGAACAGTCTTTGTTCACGTTGGATCAACAAAACCAAAAGTAATTAGTCACAAATCAAAGTATTTTCTCCTTCTAAAACAGAGCAAGAATAGTCTCTGTTCACATCAGAACTCAAGATAAAAAGTCCTTTCAATGATTAGCCAAGCAGAAACAATCCCTGTTCACATCAGCTGAGGCAAATTCACTCCCTATTATTTCCCAGCAGGGAGATTCCGTTGGCACCTCAAATACAGAGCAATTAGTTCCAACAAACCTGGTTCTGGCAAAGGAATCCGATGTGATCGATGTACCCTGGAAAATGAACATTTGTCTAGGACAACTGGCCACTCCCAAACTCCTACTATTTATTTCTCAGCCAGGAAAGGACTGGCTAGCATCTATGTCTTCTTTTCCCTGAGAGCCAGCTTATTGCTTTCCATTGCTCTCCTCTCCTTTCCTCTCTACGCATACACACATCTGGGATGGGCTCCATCTGTTCCTCCCCCTCACTCAGCTCAGGTCCCGAAGACAGCTGCCTTTCCATCTGAGGGAGGATGGAAGGCCCCGGCTCTGCATCTGCCTCTGATCCTACTAACTCATCAGAGCCTTCCAAAGGCTCTGAAGCCGGCCCAGACTTCCCCTCAACCTCCTTGTCTGACTCTGCTACTAGCTCTGCTGGCAGCCGATGGGCCACAGCAATTATATACTCTGAAGAGATATTAAAAGAAGATATAACCTAATTTCCAATGGTCTTCAAATTTGGATATTAATATGGAGCCATTAAACTGTCTTCCTATTTTGGTGATTGAATTTGGATGGGTTAGATGAAGAAGGCTGATACTCCTTATCTTCAACATTTGTTCCTCTTCCCACAGAACTTTTATTTATTTATTTCTATTCTGCCATTATTATTTTTAAAAATAACTCAAGATGACGAACATATTCAACATACCTTCCTCCTACTGGATCTCTGAACAAACTACCAACTGAGTGTTATATTATGAAAGATTAAAGACTGTGCCTGAGCTGGATTTGTAAGAACTATTGCCTACCACTTCTCACAATTCAAAGAAGATCCCCACTGTGTTTTTGCTTGATGTTTCTGATACTTTGCTTAGTAGAAGGATCAACTACTAAATATATATTTTGAACCAATTTTAGCTATATCGTGTATAATGTAATTATCTAATTTGGGACCCTCTAACTAAAGACACCTTTTAGTTTTTCCAGCTGGTTGGGAAGTTTTGAGAGTTAAAATCTCTATATCAAAAAAGAACACAGATTGAGTTGGTTGGTTGAAATAGTAGCTTCTCCCTACCTCATTCAGTTAAAGTCATTTAAGCTACACATAAATTTAATTTACATGAAAAAAATCTAAATGAACTATATAAACCATAAATATTTATTGAACAACAGACTTGAAAAGATTGGGAACAGGTAATATGTTTATAGCTTAGCAAAAATAGCTTATAAGTAATATCACTGCAAATATTATTACCCTTCTTCATCAACATAGAGACAGTAGAAAAAATAGATAAGGCTGAACCAGTTTGATAGATTATATATTTAAAATTAAAACTTATATTTATTTTCACCTGACTGCATAGTAGAGAACTCTAAATTAGAATAATAAATGTTGCTTTATAGAGCATTAATATATGCATTTCTTAATTTATTCAGTTAGAAGATATATAAAATATACAAAAAAAATCATTCTTGTATCCTCTCTGTAGAAAATAATTTAGAAACGATCATGTGCATTGACATTTCCTTTTCAACACATCACTTTGCAGATTAGATTATTTTCTTATATATTACCAGAAACCCTAACAGAACAGGAAAATATTGTCTCATTAAATGGTTGCATGAGAAACTGAAAAATATTTGAATAGATAACCAAACAGGAATAATCCATTAATATTTTGAAATGGAAGCAGGGAAACAAAATCATTTTTGTATCATTTGAGTTTTTAATATAACATTTTAATTGAAAGGGCTTTCTTTCTACTGAATATCATTCATATATGTTTTTATAGACTTCTCAATATCAAATATACAATTTCTCTGCATCTTTATTGAGGAGGTTAAGTATTGAGAAGACAAACTGGAGATTGTGGCACAATAAGACATGTAAAGAAAATTCCATAATACAAAGCAAAATTCTATGGTCTGAAAGCCAATAAAGAGGAACTGCAAAGGTTTTTCAAGTGTAGTGTGTCTTTACTTTTTAAAAGTTCTTTTATAAGTTCTTTCAGAACAACTAAGTTGGCAACTTGTACATTTTACCATGGAACAGATATGCAAATTCCAGAGATGTGGACTGCATATTACTGGAATAGTTTATCAGGCACTTGTCCTATCCAAGCTCTTAATGTTCTCATGCAACACAGAATCCTTCATGTGTGGCCAAGAAAAAAAAAATGGAACCTTGAAATTTATTTTAATGAAAGTGATCTCTGTGTTTTGCTGAATCAATGTGATGTAGAAAATCATGAAGAAAATTCAATGACAAATAAATTTCATGATGTTTAGCTGAACTGGGTTAATCATAATTCTTTTATAATACAATGTATTATAAAATAAACTCCTCTGGTATATTGGCAGAAATATATCAAGCCATAAAAGAAACACAAAGCAATACCTCTGCCATTAAATTAAATTAAACTAAAGCAAGTAATTTTGTCTAATTAATATTTATTTACGGTGCCATTAAGTAGAATCATCTTGTCCACTCCAAAAGTCTTTTATTGCTGCTGACGGTGCTGGAGAAGAAAGGGATGAAAAATCAATGTTAAAAGAAGCCAATTTTCAGATACTAACCTATTCTTAAACTTACATTACCTTAGTTAGTGCTGCAATTCTCTGAGCCAATTCTGCCTCCACTTCTGGCAAAGTCTCAGCTTTTCTTATTGTTTGTTGTAGCTTTTGCTCAGCTAGCTCAAGACGCTCTTGCAGCTGCCTATTTTTTTCTTCCATCTGAAATCCAGAAAGTGTAAGATCGAAGGTTAGATTAGGAACTAGGCAATGGAGGGAAGGATAAGAGAAACATATAGACTCATAGAAACAACTGGAGATTAAAATTTTCCAAACAAACATGGTTCATTGTATAATTAAATTGTTACTAGGTAAGTAAATCTCTCCTGCTTCTGCAAATAATACATGCATATACTGGTGGCAACTGCTGATCTTTTCCCATCATATGCCTCTAAAATATAGATGAAAAGTCAGAATGGAATAGGATAGCTGCAGTTTTCTTCACTGTCAATTTAGGAATTAAAAGAAATGGAGCAAAACAAACTTAATTTAAATAAAAAAGTCTATGCTTTATAATAATCTGATTCTCAGAACTGAATGAACCCTGTTATGTATTGAATATATATAGTTGTGTTAAGCCCAGCTAAAGTGAAACTAACCTTTAGATTAACCTAACTGTTAACTCCAACTGTTTCGGAGGGAAATTTAGAACATTCAAATTAAGGCAGGCTTTTTCAAGTATTATGATTGGTTAAGGCCCTCTGGGCCCAGAGTATAAATTATAGGCATTTGCCTGCTGTTCCTCAGTTCCAGTTTGGAGTCAATAAATGTTGTTGTAGCTATGCTGGTCTGCTTCTTGCCTACTGAAGCACACTACACAATAAACCCAATGCAACTGAAAATATTTTCTGTGTTATTTATTTCCAATAAATACCTTGTTCAAATATTAAAAGAAAAATAATAATAGGAATGTCTTAGTGGGAAAATGTAGTAAGTTAATCCAGCTTTCATTGCCATTCTACGTATCCCTCCTACATCAACCAAATATTACACCTCTTTCTAAACTATGCTAGTAGTATGATAGGAAGACGGAAGAAATTATAAATAGCACCTATGGATCTACTATACAAGGAAATTCTAAATTAGCAAAATAAAAATCTCACACTGAATTTTAATATATTATATAACCCATGTACTTTTTCTCTCTCTCTCTCTCTTCACATATACACACTTTCCTACATTATCATTGTTTTGGAAACTAATTTCTATCTTGTATGGGCTTCAATTCTATATCTCAGCTAGTATTTTTTGCTAGCTGCTTAAGAACAAGTATTTTCTTGTTCCTATAATTGGTAAAGCAAGGTAAATTATTATATAAAAATAAACTAAATAAATGTTCACATGATTGAATGATTATAAAGTTCATAATGTATAGCAGGGAGTGCAATTAATAGCTTAGTTTACTTCTTTCATATACCAAGAGGAGAATGTTCTGCAATATCTTTTCTTTCTTTTTGTGCCAAAATTAAAAGTGCAGTCCCTTTGCCATAGCTTTTACTAGTCTCATTGAAAAGGTGAACATTTTTTGTGTTTAATTTGTTAGTTAAATCAAAATTGGACTGTTTTGTATCTTACCATTAAGCTATGTTTATTAATATAAAATAATGTGTGGAATACTGTCAGTCCTTATAACTACCTGTACAGTTAATGTGTGCCTACATTTGCTGCTATGTATCTGCCACCCTTTTCATTTAGTTTGCCTCTGTCTTACCTTAAGATATTTTTAAAGGTTTGCCATTCTAACTTGGCAGATACCTGGTCTTACAACCGAATAAATTCCAAAACAATACCTTCTCATGATAGCAAGTTATTTTTTTAAAAAAGGTTTAATTCTATACGTGATTTATGGTAGCCTCTCAACTTGATTG
Organism: Pseudoxyrhopus heterurus; assembly: GCA_032468235.1. Taxonomy (NCBI): domain Eukaryota; kingdom Metazoa; phylum Chordata; class Lepidosauria; order Squamata; genus Pseudoxyrhopus; species Pseudoxyrhopus heterurus. Next base: position 37,599 of record JANHJO010003241.1, read on the forward strand.
TATGAAAATCCAAATTAATTCCTGACTTCAATCTATAGAAATCAATGAATCTAAACAAGTGTGTCATAATTTAAAACAAATGTAATGAATAAATAGGGGAGGAGGGAGCTTATCTGAATAGTTTCTCCTACAATTCATTTGAGCTGTAGCAGCAATCCCAATACAGAACCTGACGCAGGATGGCTTCCTTGTTTGCAAGCTCATTTTCCAGTTTGTCATTCATGTCATGTATGGAAGTAGATTCCCTCTGTGCACTTAGGTAACGTTTCTCCAGGGTAGTTATTCTTTCTTCCATATCTTCTTTCTGGGCCATAGCCTTGAAAGCATAAGCAGCAGGTCAAAATACAACATTGGAGTGCCTAGCAATAGATGTCATATTCAACACTGTAGGAGAAGTTTGCAATGAAATTTACTCACCTAGAAATAGAAAAATTGAAAAGCAGGTTCAGCATTAAACCTAATGGACAAATTATTTAAGTGTAGATTCTAAGAAAAAAAAAGGGTTAGAATTCCAAAATCCTGATGCAGATCCAAATATTGGATATGCAGACGAGTAATATCCGAATCTGATATTGCTTGTCTGTCTACTACTGCATCCATTCATTATAAATGGACTTTATTTACAAAAATATTGTTAAATGGCTAGTTCTGTCTTATACTTTTTTGCTTCTATATCATTTCTTACATGTATTGTGACCAAAAAATTAGTGAACATGCACAGATACATCCTTCCAATATAACAAAGTTAAAAGGGGGAAAAAAAAATACAACTGATAATTTTGACAGACAGAAACTTTATTTGGTCACTGACCAATAAAAATACATGCAGTAAAACAAACACATCAAGGTTAATCTCTAAATCAGTGACTATTGGCAACCATTTGTAGGTGAAGTTGTTACATAATGTAACAAAATTAGAATAATAAAACATTTTTGACCAATTTTATTTGGTAATTGACCAATAAAATACAGAGAGATAAATTTATCCTGGTTATCTAACGGAAAATGCAAATAAAAATAGGGTGCCCTGGAAATTTAGATAAGAAAGGGCTAAATAGCTGGCGGTGAATATACCTGTAAAACTTGGTTTACAAAACAACATGGTCTTTGGTAAGGATAATTTAGTTTTTTTCTATCCTATTTTCCATAATTCAAAACCAAGATTTGGATATGAGGACAATTCATATTATCTTATGATAAAAGATGAACATAATAAAGTTGTTTCCTGACAAATATAGACATGTTTTAAAATGCAAAATAACTCTTCAAATCATCTATTCAGTTTACTTTTCTGGATAATTTGTATTTTTATAAACATTTTTATAAATATTCTATAATTATATTTTATAAACATTTGGAATGTTTCCTGCTTTTTCTTCAACATAATATCCTATTGTAATTCTTCACAATGTGAAAGTCATGAAAATTAAAGAGATATTTTAAATGAAATTAAATCACATTATTTAATAACAAAAAAAAGAGCATTGTGATGATGTAAATTAGCAAAATTAGGACAACATAAAGTTCTGTTCAATATGTCATCATTTTGGAGTGAACAGTTAGCAGGAGAATTTAGGAACTTTCATTTAGTTTTGCTAACATGTCAGAGAAAGAATACATTAAAAACAACTTTATAGTGGTTAGTACTGTTTGATGATTAACCTATCCTTCTTGACACTAATCCTGCACTGAAAATTATGTTTCTATAGTGTATCACAAGTTGATTAATTTTGTGTCAAACCCACAGATCGATCGATCTCTCTTTCTTTCTCTCTCTCTCTCTCAGATGTTTCATACAGCAAGCTTTTTATTTCTCAATGGTAAGTCATAGTGAAATAATGCTTACACTGCTACACATGGATGCAAAAATACAACTGCTATTCACCTACAATTAAACATCTTAAACTGTTAAATGTTAAAAGCAAATTTATTTTTCCCCAATTGGCTGTGGAATAACTCCATTTCCCTAAATAAAATTATTCTCAATCTGAGCAGATGACAGGATAAACATCCAAACGAGATTTACCTCTCTAATATCTCTCTGATATTTGCTGTTCTGTTCTTCACTTTTAATGAGGTCCTTCCTAGCAGTCTCTGCATCTTGCTCCACTTCTCCAACTCTGGAAGACAGGGCAGCCAAGCGATCCTTCATCTGTGCCATTTCATAATTTTGCTTTTCGAGAAGTTCTTGCAGTTCTACCAACTGAGCAGTTTCATCATTTGAGTCTATAGAGCCATTTGACAGACGCTGTTCAAAAAACCCCACAAACATATCAAACACTACGTAGAAGTATTCTAAGAATATTAAACTACATTTAACCTGTAAAATCAGCCACTCATTTACAATTTTTTTCAAAGTTGTTTTTGTAGAAATTTATATTTTTTCATGTCTCCTTCTTCCACAAATTGAATATATAAATATTTTCTGCTTTCATTTAATTGGCTAGCTAACGCTAGATTTATTACAATCGTTGTATGTGTATGCTGTATTTCTTCCTCTGTTTCCTTTTTCATTTGATTTATATTTCAAATATTTTGTAATGTATATACCAGGTATGTGGTAAGCTGAACTATTATTTTTTAAAAATGTTTTACCTTGAAAAAAATGATAAAGCATACTGTGCAAAATAAGTATTATTATTATATTTAAATTTTTAGTGTGAAATACATTTGCTCAAAGATGGAAGCATTGGAACAGCAAAGTAACACATATTTAATGTTAATACAATAGGAATATTATTGTGAAATACTGATAGGTGATACTAAAATATTACTTTTAACTTTAAAGACTTGGAATGGATTCCTAGTTTATATATCACTAGCTGATTACCCGGCCTTGCTCGGGGTTCTTTTTTTCTTTAAAGGAAGTATACTTGTGCCGGCATGTCCTGTTGGTTGTTGATGTTGTGTGTGTGATGTGAGCTTCTGTGTATCTACTGGGTGTGTTAATGTCCTACCTTGTCTCCTATTGCTTACTTGGAAGGGATCTTGGAGGTCATCTAGTCTGACCTCCTGCTCAAGCAGGAGACCCAGAATTATAGGATAACAGAGTTGGAAGGCACCTTGGA
>JANHJO010003241.1:104909-118987 GCA_032468235.1 Pseudoxyrhopus heterurus
TGCACGGCATAGCTCATAGCTTCACTGAGCTACACAAGCCCCCTCGCCACAACAAGGCAGTGATCCTTGAAGGGGAAGCCAACTATACAAATCCATTAAAAAGCAACTGTGATGAGATGTCTATATGATCAGCCCATTGAACAAAGCATTTCCATTCCACAGCAACATCAATATCCTTGTTGTATTTCTGGGAGAAGAGTTAATTTTTCATAGCCTTTCAGAAGGCCAACAGGATCAGGATTCTCCATATGTCTTAAAAATGAAAATTTTCAGATCTCTTAGCTGATTGTACAAAACTTAATACATTAAAAATATGATTGAAAAGGTGAATTGTATGTGATAGTTGTATATAGTTATTACATTATCATACATGCCAACTAGCAGAATGCTAGGTCCCTCAAACTATCACAGAAACAAATTTACCAGCCTTCTTTAACCTGTTGTCCTTCAGATGTATGGCTTCTCAGTCCTGAAATAATTCACAAGGCTTGTTGGATAGACATTGGCTCAGTATATGTGAATCCAGTTATAGATTATCACATTTGAACTAACAATTGACATCTTATAATAAACCACTGTTAAACAAATTGAATGTATATGATATATAAATGAAGCCGTGGAGCCCAGAAAGGAATAACTGCCTCATCCTCAAAGAAGACTTATATCAGTTAAAAATGCAGATAAAATATATTACTGCAAATTCAAATTTATCAAAATAATCCAGTTGACGTGGAAAAATACTATATCCCAACATAGTGGGGAAATCAGTACTTCTACCCAAGTGTGATATTTGATAGATCCCTTTTCTTTCATGTAATTATTTATCTTTAACTTGGAGGTTGTTTATCTTTAAATTGTGGTTATTTATTTTAAGAGGGGAACTGGCCTCTATAAAAATGGATAGACAAACATTTGACTTGTAGGACTCTGGGACTTGTTAAAAAAAATGGTGATCCCCTAAAATCTAGACTTTAATTTTACACATTACGCTATCTGTTACGCATTGTGGAAAATTAAGATTGCTATCACATCCAGACTTTCCTATACTTATGGGAATGATACTGCTGCTTTTACACTATCGCTATCTTCGAAACCGCCTCCTACCTCACGTGTCCCAGCGCCCTATTAGATCCCACAGGGTCAGCCTCCTGCAGGTCCCGTCTGCTAGGCAGTGCCAACTGGCGGGCCTGTGAGGGAGGGCCTTCTCTGTGGCAGCTTTGGAACCAGTTACCCCCGGAGGGCCGGACTACCCCCACTCTGCTGGCCTTCTGGAAAGCCGTAAAGACCTGGCTGTTTCGGCAGGACTGGGGCCATTGACCTCACTAATAGAAGACCAGGTCCTGGTTACATGGAGAGTGTTGTATTATTTTTATTATTATAAGAATGTATTTTATACCCTTTTATATTATGTTTTTACTGTTTTATATTGTATTTTGTTGTGAGCCGCCCAGAGTCCCTTGGGAGTTGGGCGGCATACAAATACAACTAATAAATAAATAAAAAGACAGAAATGTCACATCATCATTTGTGAGTATTTTTCTTCAGAACATGAGATAGACGGACTTTTGAAAGCCCAGCTTGGAATCTGAAATTGAGAGAGGAAGCCAAAGCCACCATCATCATCCTGAGCAAGTACAATCCTATCTCAGCACACAAATCAGCAAGGTGACTGCATTTGTACATATGCAGAGGCAGCCAGGAAGAAATTCTATTGATTCTGTTCAGAATAGCATCTAGAAGCTGTAGTCCAGAGGGCTTTTGGTTTGTTTTGGCTGGTTCATTAGTTATGACTTATCCTGGAATGAGGTGTAGCAGCCAAGGTCTCTTATGTTCTTATCAACTCATGTTTAGATTACAGTACTGCAATTTTCTCTCCTTAAAACACTTGGAATCTTCAACTGGGAGAGAATCCAGCTCCTTGTCTGCTCTCTGGTGGAAGTTGGCATAATCATGTAATAATCCCCAATTACAGTAGCTGAATTATTTGTTAATTTTCTTCTGGTGCAGTTCAAGAACGTGTTAAAACATTATATGGCTTAAGTCCAGGAGATCTTCATCTGTTCCAAACTATCCAATTCAGAAAGAGGACATGCTGCAGGTCCCCACCCTAACAGAGATAGATGGAGTGGTGTCCCACAAATGTGTTTATTAAGCTCCCTTCCTCTGAAACAGTTTGCTGCTGAAGTCTGTTAATATTCAGAAAGAAGCAGTTAAAACACTGCTTTTCTCCCCAGATTTCAAGGAATATTTTATCCTGTTCCGATGAAATAAGCTAGCTAGTATATAGGAATGTTTATAATTGATATTGTGGTGGACTGTTTCCAAATATATATATATCTAAAAATATTCTGGGGTATTGCAATTTATGTTTCCTATAGTACATAGCCTGAGATAACATACAAGGCTAAATCTATAAATAATTAATGCAGAATGCATCCTTTCATTTACACTTATTATACCAGCTACATCGAGTAATTCTTACACTGAAGGAAATATTAAAATAAATGTGTATATTATAATATGCTCAACTACTAGTGAAGTAGGTCACAATGTATTAACAAAGGCTGTTTGTGTTTACAGTACAATTCTATGCAAGTTTATTCAGAATAAAGACTCCGAGCACCAAGTAGAAGAAATTAATAAAAACTGGAAGACCATGGGTTTTATGATTGTATGAACACTTAGCAATTGTATGAAAAGAGAGATTGGGGAGAAAATAGTCAAAATAATGAAGAAAGGAATATATTATTCTCCTTTTCTCGTTTTTAATGTTGGTCTTCATTTCAGATTTTGGGCAAAATTTTAATAACTTATTTTGATATGATGAAATTACATTATTCCCAATGTTCTTAGCATTCTTATACCTAAAAATGGTTGATCACACTGAAATATTTGCACGATGTTGGCATCACTTGCATTCTGAAGGAGTATTGAGGGAGTATTGCACATTTTTCAGACAATAGTGTGAATGGTATTCTGGTAAGGCATACACATTTATCCAGTGGAGGGATTCAGTGGGTTCGCACCGGTACAACCGAATCGGTTGTTAACTTTGTGTGAAGTTCGGCAAACTGGCTGAATCACCATGCCCAGCCCCTTCTTGTGGCTTGCCCCTCTACTCCCTGCCACTCCTTACCTTGCCCGGCCTCTCCTGAGGCCATTTTGGCACTCCTCTAACCGCCTCTCCCCCATCCCTCTTCAAGCAAGCAACGTTGGTGCAGGCAAAAGCCCAAGGCAGCTCTGACAAGGCACCCGGAGGGAGGGGATGGAACTACTAAACAGGCATCCAAGCTAAGTGCCTGAAGGACCCCATCCGTCACCAGGAGTCCAGGCGCCTCAGCGCACAGTGAGTGAGGCCTTGGCTGGAATCCTCGGCAGACAATGGACTTCACAGGGGGCTGATCTAGCACCTGGAGCCAGCTCTGCCCTAAGGAAGCCAGGGATGTCATTGGGGCTCCTGCAAAGAGGAGCTCCGGCCTGGTTCCTGCATGTCACGATCCACGAGCTGCTACTGGTACTGTGCAACTATCCAGGTGGCCTCTTCATGAGCAGCAGCCTGCAGGTGGGCGTGGTGGCCCTCCTTCCCTCTGTGGGACCAGCCCACCATCCTTGCTCCTCCCCCTCCCTCTCAGGTATCCCCAGAGCTGCTGCTGTTCCTGCCACCCTTCTGGCCCGTGTCTGCCACCTGGGTGTGCTCTACATCCACCTGCATGAGTTCATCGAGCAGTTCGCTGAGCACGCTCAGCCGCCAACTGCCGCAGGTGCGCCCTTCCCGGCTTGCATGGTGGACTGTGGCACTGGGTAAGCCCAGAGACACAAACAGAAAGAGGGATGAATGGGCGACTGGATTTGTGGTTGACAGTTGGCTTTCAGTGCCGGAGAAGGCAGGGAAGGGAAGCGGCTGGGCTGCCACTGCCTTTCATTGGGGTGTGTGGAGGAAGACGGAGCTCCTCTTGCCATCTCTTCTTCCCTCCTCGCCAGACATTGCAGGGCTTCCTGCCCCCCACTTAGCCACCCGCTCCTTTATCGATGCAATTTGGGGGTGGCAGGTGGGGCAGGGAAGAAAGAGCATTCCCAACTCCCAGGCTGACTGGCTTCTTCCCAGCAGCTCTTTCTCTGCCTTTTGGCGTCAGCTGTCAAAGACAAGGTTTTTGTGGGCAGAAGAGCTTGACCCACCCACCATTGCCCAGATGCCCTCACTTTCCTGAAGCATTTCTTTGCCTACCTGATTTCCAGCTCCATCGGGTTTCTCTGTCGCATTTCTCGCTGTCATGTACAGGAAAACAAGTTTGTGGGACTAAAAAAAAAGTTCAACCAATCAATTCCAACTTCTTGCGGAAAAAAAAAAGATCTTGCAAACTTGGAATTGATTGAGTGAACTTTTTTTTTAGTCCCACAAACTTGTTTTCCTGTACATGATGGCAAGAAATGTGATGGAGCTGGAAATCAGGTAGGCAAAGAAATGCTGGGCAGTGGTGGGTGGGGAAAGCTGTGGCGAGGCAGTGCAATGGAGAAACGGGCAACAGAGAGGCCGGCGCAAGGGAAGGAGATGGCCACATTCCCTCTTTCTTCTCCCTGCTCCTTCCCTCATGCAAGTTGCTATGTTGTCCATTTCTTCATTGCAGTGCAGCACCAGGATCCATTGCAGCGTGGGGGGGATAATTTGCCTGGCCAAACTAACCCCTGCAGTCTTCCCTACATTGGGCTCAGCTTCAATCATGCTGCCAACTTAATTCTTCACCCCTCTCACTTTTGCCCACAGACTGACCAACACCCCCTACACGCAGCTCCAAGCGGAGGGGAGAAATCCCTTCCTTCACTTCCCCAATTCTTCACCTTCCCGCAAGAGCTCTTGGGAACATCAACTCCTTGTCTCTATAGTAACGACCCCTTCTTGTTCCTTGGACACCTTGCCTTTTAAGGGAGCCACTCCCAGAAGGCTGAAACAGCCACGAGACCAACGTGCAGACAAGCACCCATGGAAACAGCCTTTTGGCAAAGGGTGGAAATTTAACAACCAGTTTGCGCACAATCAGGTTGGCTGTTGTGGGAGGCTCGTCCTGCTGGAGGGCCACGCCTCCCATGACGATCAACCTGACCCTGGGTGAACCGGTTGTTAAATTATTTGAATCCCACCACTGCATTTATCTAAGAGAAACATATTTAGTAGGAATTTCCAAGTTAATAAGTGAGCAGCTATGTAATTATATGCTTATGGGTATAATTAAAAAATCAGAGTGGCTCAAAAATCAAATTAACTAAAATGTAGCTAAATATTTGCAGTATTTAAATGCTTACTCATGACCATTTATTTATGCAGCTAGCTTAGAAGATAATCTGACCCACAATTCTAATCCTAATGAAAAAAATACTGCATGTTTTTAGCCAAGGTTTTAAGAGCAGATAATGGTCTTTTAAGTTCACAGAAATACTATACAGTTCTGAGATTTGTACTCTGAAATTTCAAGGACTAGATCTATAAGGCTTATAGTGAGGATGATATAAACAAATTGATTATATTCATTTGTTCTATTTATAAATATTTTAGCTCTTTTCTATGAAAACCTGGTTAAAACAGTTTATTACTTTTAAGCATACGAATAGAAGATAAATTTAAAATAATCCTACTGGCCAACAAAATAGAAGCAGAGCAGTTAACTATTTTTAAAAGCCTTTAATAACAATATCTACAGGATCGCTGTAATATAATCATATTCAGCATGTTTATAATAATGGAGTCAGGTGGGCCTTCATCATCTGCTAATTTTTAAAGTCAGACTGTACAAACCTTGCTGCTCTTATTTATCAACTATATGCTGATGTGAAAAGCAGAAACTCACTGGCTATTTTGGGTGTCTTGATGGAGATTAATCATTTCTAGTTTTTTTTTTCTATAGTCATGTTCTCAACCAGACTGAGGGAGAGCTTCTCTGAACCAATACAAATAAGTGAATTTTGTTATCTCTCACAGAAAATTGAACTTTCAAAGGAATACAGAAACTGGGAATGACAGAGGCCTATATTGCAAACTCACTCTTCTATTATTCCTTTCTGCTCACCTCTCTGCAAAATTTACAGCAATTATTAAAAGCACAGATCAAACTGCACCAAAACACAGCACAAGTATTTACCATTTCAAGTAAATTCATATTAGGTTAATTTCTTAAAACTGCATTTTATCTTGAGCTATTAAATAAATAAATCTTAAATGATCACACAACCATAGTGTGAAAATGGCCAACAGACAGAAGGAAAAATGTCACTAATGACTCAGCAAATTTAAATAAAATCTGTGATGCTAATATAAGGCTGTAGTGACTCACCAATTTATCTGTGACAGAGTCACTTGCTTTACCCAGAATATATACTGTAGAAATGAATTTAGGTTCAAATTAATTAGCAGCTTCTTTAGCTAACTTAAAGTAACCAGTTAAACTTTTTTGTCTTCTACCACTCAGTTGGTACAATACTGATATAACTGGCATAGTTGCCATACATCTTAATGCTTAATATATAATAGTTTGAATTGGATGGTTTTATCTTTGCATATTTACAGATCTATAATAAATAGCTGATACTATTAGTGATGAGAATATAAAATGTACGCAATAAAAGAAAGCATATCCCCAATTACAACAGATACGATCTACAGTTGCCAGCCCTTCAAGGTAATCCAGACAGGGAAACCAAAACTATCTTGTAAGGTTATAATAACAGAATCTTGCAAGACGAGAAGCTCCTCATCCTTTCCCTGCCTTTAATTTTCCAATCCAGTATAGTGACTTGGTTCATTAGTTTTAATATGACTTTAATAATTCTGAATAACTAAAATTATAATAACATTTAATGAAGCATTATTCTGTTCAATCATGTCCAATTCTCAGAAGCTGTCTTAGCAAGTCCCTGCAGTTTTCTTGGCAGTTTTTCAGAAGTGGTTTGCCATTGCCTCCTTCCCAGGACTGAGAGAAACTGACTGGCCCGAGGTCCCCGGCTGTCTGTGCCAAGGGCAAGATTAACACTAAAAAAGACCCAGTTTCTGGCCTGATACCTTAACCACAATACCAAACTGCCTTTCATCATATATGCCTACATCCCTATATCTATATATCTATATGTCTGTCTGTCTATCATCTATCTATCTATCTATCTATCTATCTATCTATCTATCTATCTATCTATCTATCTATCTATCTATCTATCTATCTATCCCACTCAATGTCACTGGAGGTTTTAAAAAATAAACTGGGCAATCATTTGAATGGGATAGTATAAGGTTCCTGCCTTGAGCAGGCAGCTGGACTAGAAGATCTGTGAGGTCCATTCAGCCATATGATTCTATATAACAGTTACACTTTGAAGACCATGCTATAAGTAAACCTTCATCTTCTTACTCCACTTGCTGTCCTTGCTTATGCAGCTCAAATGGGCAATATAGACAAATAAAATAGACAAAAAATATAGAACACATAGGTCATTGCTTGTGTTCATGTGTGTACCAATATCAATTGTATTTAAATATCAGAAGTCTGCAATCAACCCATATCTGGAATGCAGGCCTTCTTCCTTCTCTTTTTCCCCCCTGAGCAGTCTGAATATTCACTAACATCCACTTTCAGGTTATTTAATCAGTTTTAACAGACAGCACAATGCAAAAAAAGACAAATGACTATAAAGTGCTTCATCAAATGTTATCATAACTTTAATTATTAAGAAATTGCTTTGCAGTGCCAAAAAGGTTCCCATTATTCTTCAGTGAAATAACAAAGCAAATATACTTAAAACAATAAACAATGTCAAGTATTTATAGATTCAGCCTTCCCCTTTCATTATGTCCCCTTCTTAAACAAAAATTATGCCCTATTGGGCTTGCAGTCAAATGTACAAAAGGACTGAATCGAGATCCTGTAATTCATGCACAAGTAATATATGATTCATCCCACAGAAGGTCAATTAAATGCACGCCTCTTGGACACACACATACACAGAGGCACACAAACACACAATATTTAAAGCTAATGAACGAAGCCGCTACAAAGGCTTGGAAGATTACAGTGAAATAAAATATATTTGTAAAGTGACAAATATTGCTTTTTCCTTAAGCACTGACTGCTCTTCCCAAATCAGTATATTTTTAACTGTACAGTATGCACATTATACTGAAACAATTCACTCACTATCCACAGCTATTAATGTGCACATACATATTTACATATGTGTATTTGCGTATATATTTTACATTTGGAAAGGAGTTTCATCCAATTGTGTGATCTAAAATATTTTCAACTAATAATCCCATCACATAAGTTCCCTGTTGACTTATTTTCCCAGAAGAATATTCTTCCTCTTGGTAATGTTGCTATGGTTGGATCACTGGACACAAGTTCAGGATGCATATGCCAAGTGACCCCCCCTCTCCATGCACTTGTTCATGTTTCTGTCATTCCAGATCTCATTTTCCTTCTCCCCAATTTGTTTTCTTATCAGCCAAGATCCTGAGAAGATGGGAGAATAAGAAAGAAGAAGGAAAGGAGAAGAGGTGAGAAATAAAAATGCCGGGGAATAGGACAGTTGTTTAGAAGAGCATAGTGGAACTGCAGAGACAGAGGAGGAATTTATCCAGAGACAACATGGGTCATGAAATTCTAAACAGCAATAGAAACAGTTCTCTCCACATCAGAGTCCTTACGGTATACATCATCCAATTCTTGTTCACAGAGACAATACATCAGACAGTAACTGAATGATAAATGAACATTAAGCTCTAGTAAGAATGATACCTCAGTTAAGGAAGAGAAAAAACTAGGAAGAATAACTTAATAGCTTTCCCTCCAGTACTGACTTCCAGCATTCTTCACATTTGGTAGAGAAGTCTGGGAATAGAGATTCATATTTCTGGGTAGTACTTAGGTTGACTATGTCAATAATTTTCTATTTTCATGTTCTCATAACATACTGGAAATGTTCTATGTATGTGGTTGAGTGCTGGAGAGATAATAGTAATAGATTATGTTCCTTTCTATATTATATTGTTACATTATCCTTCCCAATGTCATTTGCTCCCCAAACGCCTTTGTGTAAATCTAAACATTTTCTCAATTTCAAGGGTTCTAAGTGTTCCAGTTATTATCTTGACTTTGACTGATAGTAGTTAAGAGTCCAACAATGTTATCCCCGATGTTATATTTTTGTTTCTCTCTTTGTGTGTGTAATTATAATTAGAACTAAGAAACTAAATTAACAGCTTAGTTACTGACTATAGTATATACAAATATAGGAAGCTACATGATCATATTCATCATAGCCTCCCTGATTCCAAGACAGCTTACAATTATGGTACATAATTGCACCAAATGAAGATTTGCAGTTTCATCACTGAAGGAAATTGAATTCCTCAGTGGATTTTCTCTGCATATGTCCAATTTTAACAAGCAACATGATGCTAATGCTTTGGTTTATCAAAATATTCTGCATATACAAGGGCATATTTTCCTCTTATAATCACATATATTTTAGTATAATTGATACAGCTCTCAATGTCTTTATAAATGTTTCCATTTGAATTAAACTTTCTAGTGACTGCCATCTTGTGGCAGATGTGAAAGTAGCATTTTTTTTTCATGTTCTCAACTTTAAATCTATTATCTCTGACATTGGCTTCTAATAAAATGCAAACTGTAAATTTCAACTATTCCCAATCATTTATATACATATACATATACATATACATATACATATACATACATACATACATACATACATACATACATACATACATACATACATATCTCACTCATCATTCCTAGTCTGGATAGTAGGGAAAGTTGTGTGTCTCAACCTTGGCCAGGTATGGCTGGCTGGGGAATTCTGGAAGTTGAACACCACACAAGTTCAAGTGGCCAAGGTTGAAAAACACTGGTCCAGAGGATTGGGTGCTAGAGTGAAAGGTCCAGCCTGAGATATTCTTTCCTTCACTGCTATAGTGAGGGTTTTCTCAAGAATTGTTGAATTTGTTATGTAGCTATGCCTTTGATAAAGTTTTCAGTTGTTAAGGGGTAGCTTCTTCATTAGTTCAGTTTGCTTACTGGATCATTTAATAATCTGCATGTGGGGACCGCACAAGGGGACAGCAAATCATTTTGTCAAGGCCACTCTTCAGACATGATTCTAATCTTCGTGTGAAGCCTTGATGATTCAGTTCATGGTTTGTATTGCTCTGATGATTTTTTATGGCATGTTCAATAATGGGAATGCTTTTAACCATCTTCTTTCACTTCCAGTAACTCACTGTAATAACTATAAACCATTGGAAGAAAGCAATATAGAAGTCTCACTTATTTTTTAAAGTTGGAGTGGGGAGAGCCTATTGCAGTGATGTCGAACCTATGGCACGCGTGCCCAAAGTGGCACACGGAGCCATGTTGCCCAGCACACCAGCCGTCACCCAGCCCAGCTCCACTGTGCATGCGTGCGTGACCCCTGGGTTTCTAGCCCAACCCCCCCCCCGAAAAACAGCTGTGTTTTCGGCTCTTTTTGGGGCTAGAAATCCTGGGGGTCATGTGCGCATGCGCAGGGCCCCCTACACATGCATGTGACCCGAGAGAAAAAAGAGCTGAAAAACAGCTGTTTTTCAGCTCTTTTTTTCCTAGAAATCCCGGGGCTCGCGCGTGCGTGCGTGGGGGGGCGCATGTTACATTGTGGATGGGTGCATGTGGAAGCGCGCATGCACAAGTGATTTGGCACATGAACTGAAAAAGGTTCGACATCACTGGCCTATTGCTTTGGAAACAGCTTTGAAAGAATGCTTCACTCAAAGCATCACCAAAGTGAAATCCCTCTTCAGGACTTTACATAGTCATATAAAGACAAGAAGGTCTTCCTACGTCACTGGAATATTCCAAAGTCTTTGTGGGTCTGTGTGGCCTTGGATCTCTAGTTATTTGATTCCATAACCTGGTCTGAGCAATCCTTGGTGCTCTCTAAGCTTGGTTGTTTATTGTAGACATTTCATTACTAAGTAAGATCATGAATGCTAGTAAGGAGCGCACTCAATTATATTCCAGTGCTTGCCCTGTTGGTGTTGGCAATGGGGGACTTTTAGAGGTTCTTTGGATAGATTGTTTACTGTGAGCTTGATTGGCAGTTCCTTTTTTTTAAAAAATATTTTTTTATTTTTACTATATAAAGAAAGAGCAATAGTTTCAATGTTTATATAAACAGTGTGTTGTCTGGTTACAGTTAGTTTGAGCAATAGTCATCATCATAATAATGTTCATTAGTAGTGATCATATACTGATCAAACAAAATTTGCAGACTTTGCTGCAGAGACTTGCAAACAAACAAAAAGGGCTTGAAGACACTTTGAAATGTTTTATGGCTCTAAGTTTACATAAATGAGAATGTTGTAATTAGTATATCTGAAAGTGCAGAACAATTTTGGCAGCTGATGTGTGGTACAATATTTAACTATTTACCTTTTTGGTTTGTTCACTTACCACAATACTTTTGGTAACAGTCCAATATGTGGCCATTCCCGAAGCACAGAAAACGACAGTAAAACAGAAGAAACACTACAATAAAAAAAGACATCAAAATAATTCCTTAGTAAGTTCTGCCATTGCTACTTCAAGTACCGTATTTAGTGTATGTATGTTTTTAACATACAAATTTTAAGAAATAGAATGGTTGTTCTTCACAGCCATAACAGAACAAAAATCTACTTACTGATAAAAGACAGTATTTCTTCTATTTCCTTCAATTAATTAATTCAAACCCAGTGTACATAATTGATTTAAATTGAAAGACACGGAGACATAAATTTTCCTCTAAGAGCAAATGGATTTTTCTGTCTGCCTGTGAGTGAGTGGGTGTATAGAGGGTGTTTTAGCTTGAGGGTTCCCTTGTTCTTTTGTTAGGTTGGGCCAAAAGGGAGTGATTAGCTCAGTCACCCAGGGAACTTCCATGGCTGGAGAGGAACTTATATCTGGGTCTTCCTTGATGTCAGACTAACAGTCAAAACTTTGCACTGGCCTTCAATTTTTTTCTTTTCTCTATTTTTTATACATTAAATCTGATAACATAAAAGGAATATGAGCAACACATGATTAGAAGGACATATCACTTTTTAAATATATATTTTTTTCTTAGAGGTTCATATATTTGAACAAAAGTGACAAAAGTGACGGTAAAAGTGACATTGAAGTCAAGTTTTAATCAGCTAAAATGTTTTCAGTTAAATGAAGTGCAGCAGTTATAGCTTTCGGCCCTATAAATTATTTCCAATCATGTTCTTCCTAGATGCTTTCCTATATTTCTTCCTCAAAACAATCTTCATTTTTTTTATTTCAATATTTTTGTGCAGGGCTCCATTTAAGTGGGTTAGGTCATGAATAAAGCAGGTTTTTTTCTGAATAAAAGAAAGCAGTCAGTTTAGTTTCTTGTGTTATACTTGGTTTGTTATAATAGATTGGCAAAATAAAAGTGAACAAAATTGTGGAAACGATTGAAGGAAAAGCAGGACAGTTAATTGAATAAATATGAAATTATTATCTCTATGTAGGAAACCCAACAGAGCGAAATCATGCTGACTGCCAAGCTCTTAAAACTCCTTTTCAGAACTTGGCCAGTTTGTTCAGACCAGATTTTGTTTATACAATCAAGTCCATGCATGCAAAAAAGGAAATGCTTTTTAAAAAAAATGTCTGATTTAAATATCCATGACAACCAGCTGAAGTCATGAATTGTGAGATCACAGAGATGAAACAATCTACTATTCAACAAAATTGTGCATTACATTGCCAGAATACATTTCAAAATCCCCTTTTCAGCAATATCCTTGTTAAAGCAATGTAAGCATCACAAGAAACGAAAATGGAAACTTTTGCAATTTGTAGTTCTCTTATTTAAACTATAAAATCAGATGGTGATCTGGAAATCTGACTTGGAATTTTTCTGAATGAATACTCATTACAAAATACACAGCTCTTTCCATCCAAATACATACATAAGCATCAGTTAAACTCTATTTACTTTATACAATTATTAGTTTAACTCTAACCGGATTGATACGAAAACATTACTATTTACATCTATACATTCAATATTTCTCCTACTATTTCCCATCTCCATTCTCCATATTTTTGTTTAACCAATTATAAAACTTATCCCATGTTTTGTAATATTTACTGTCTTCTTTTCCCTTTAATGTTAATGACAGCCTATCCATCTCTGCACATTGCAAAATTTTTCTGATTCTTTGATCTTCTGTTGGAGTTTCTTTCATTTTCCATACTTGGGCATAGGAGATCCTGGCCGCTGTTAGCAAATGCAATATGAGACCATTATCTTGAGCTGCCTCCAGCTGTCAAAGCTGAGCAGAGAATGGCCACGTTTGAGGGGTCCTTGGTGCTCTCTGAGCTTGGTTGTTTTCTTGCAGACGTTTCATTACCCCATACTAAGCAACGACATCAGTGCTGGTAGGGAAACAGGGCAATCAAACCATTCTGGGTTGCCATGATGGTTTTTTTTTTAAATGAATTGCCCATTGAGAGTCACGTTGGGCATCTAGAGAATGGGAAGAAGAAGAAGAAGAGGCTTTGGGTAGGGAGCAGCTCTCATTCTTTCCTTTAAAATCCAGCAAAGCAGCCAAAATCTCCCATAGTTGAACATTTCAGAGATGTTGGGTTGTTTTACAGAGTGAGTTTAAAGGTGGGTATTCTCAGAGATGTCCCATTCTTAAGGGTGTGTGTGGAAAAATTGCTGACTGTTTGCCATTATGCTTCATAGAACTAATCATGGGTGAAAGATCTCGTGGTCAACAGATTTGCTTCCCTCTGTTATAATGGTCCAGAATCCCAGGCATTTCACTGTACAAATGTGCAGTTCTCTCCCACTTTATATAAGCTATTTTGTGAACAATTATGCTTTCTGATCTGCCCCCCCACACACAAAAAGGTTGATTCTAATGACTGCTCTCCTTCCAAGATTGAATCGATGCTTGGCGTTCTTTCAGCTAAGCTGGAACAAGACTCGTTATTTGTTGTTTTTGCAGACGTGAATGCTGTAATAAAGGGGGGGGAAAG
>JANHJO010003242.1:41512-53357 GCA_032468235.1 Pseudoxyrhopus heterurus
TTTTACCGACCTCGGAAGGATGGAAGGCTGAGTCAACCTTGGAGCTGGTGGGATTCGATCAGCCAAACTGCTGATCTACAGGACTGTGTTCTTAACCACTGAGTCACTGCAGCTCCTCAGCAATGAGGGTGGCTTGTGTTGGGTCTCCTGGTCTTGGGGTGGGTCAGCAGCCCCAGCAATAGGAGAAGAAATCGTCTTGGGGTTCAGGGGCCCCAATTTGTTTCCTTGCTCAACATGCGCTTGAAAGCCAGAGCCACCAAGGGGGCCATTTTTCCATAGAACAATAAGATGATGGTGCCCACAGGAGAGGTTGGGATTTGGGGGGCACCAGCATTTCTTTGTGGGCAGGACAGGCAGATACAAAAGGGATGGGCTCCATTTGACTCTCAGAGTCCTGCCCTGATGGCATTAAATATCAGGTGAACCCGTTCTGGGCTCTGAACACATCTGGTTGGGGAGCACTGACAGAGCTTTGTAATCCTAATATACATACCTATCCTAAAAATCCGAACATTAGAATGAGCACTAATGAACCATGAAAAAAATACAGTGAAACTCTGGGAAAGGAG
Source organism: Pseudoxyrhopus heterurus (assembly GCA_032468235.1). Lineage (NCBI taxonomy): Eukaryota > Metazoa > Chordata > Lepidosauria > Squamata > Pseudoxyrhopus > Pseudoxyrhopus heterurus. The sequence continues at coordinate 42,082 of JANHJO010003242.1, forward strand.
GACTTATTGTAGCTGAAAGGTTCTTCACTGCTCCCATGGGGACCCCAAGGGAGGAACGTCTCAGTTCGGGACCCTGCCCTGCCCTGCCCTGGACGAGGAGAGGGAAGCAATTCTAGTGTTGAAATGGGGATTGGTAGGTTGGGAAAGGATGCAGTGACAGGGCTTCTGAGTGAGTGACAATCTCCAAATATAATTTAGGAAGACTGAAAAGACTTGCAACTGTTCCCCCGTTCCCTCTCTCAAGCTCATCTTTCAATGGAAAAGCCATTTTCCCAGGGTCCTCGGGCACTGGCCTTAAACACAGGTATTGGGGTCACCAATAGAGTGTTGGTGGTGGGACCCCAAAGTCTACATATTACATTGGGACTGAACTAAAAAGGACAAATGAGGATTCATGCTGAATTACAGGAAAATGTCAGCACAGTGCTAAATTCCATCCTGGGAATTTTTAGGAAGAGAACAAAAAATAAAGCCTCCAACATAAAAGCATCCTGATATAAATCTGTCGCTTGAAATACTGTGTATCCGCCTGATCACCGCACCTCAGAATCCATGTTTAGGGTTGGAAAAGATGCAGCAGGGCAGCCAGAACGACGGGGGAGGGTAGCAGCTCCCATCCTGGGAAAGAATTTGCTTTCAGTTCAGAGAAAAAGCAGGTAAGGGAAAATCTCTAAGAGGGACACCTTAACCTGGTGTGGTACAAGAAGCCTTTTTCTCCTTCTTTTGGCATTAATACCTTTTACTCAGCGTGAATATTCAGGAGTCTTTACCCAAAGCAGAAATAATTAATTTTCTTCTTGCTTTAATGGAATTTCATTGTTGTTGTTTGCTACTATTTCGATAGTTTTAAGATATTGGTTGTTTGGGATGATTTTAATTTTGGCTACCATGTTTATTATTTTAATGTTAATATTTGTGATCTTAATATTTTAATGTTTTACCTTGTTTTTACAGTGTAAGCCACCTACAGTTGCTTTTAACAAAATCGGCAAGGTAGGGAGCAAAGCACTAATTGGTTGGAGGTAGAATCTTCCCTTAAACTGATCAGTGGAGTGACTTTCCTCCAGGGATTGTGGGTGCTCCAGCACTGGAGGTTTTTGAGAGGAGATTGGACAGCCATTTGTATGGAATGGTATAGGGTATCCTGCTTGTGCAGGATGTTGGACTAGAAGACCTCCAAGGTCCCTCCCAACTCTGTTATTCTGTTATATAAATGAATATGAATGGAGTGGCATACAATGGAATGAAACGCCTTTCATGCGCTTCTCCTAGTGCACTGACTCTCCTGGCCACCCTCTCACCTTGCTGGATGGCTTGTGTTTAGCTTGTCAGAGACAACACCAATTCTTTCTCTGGAGTCATGTTTCCAAGTCACAAATCCCCCACCCTGCAGGTGTGTCCCAGGTTTTTCCTTTCCAAATGGAATCCTTTGCTGGAAGAAATACACTTTTGCCCCGTGTTAGCCTGACCGTCCAAATTTGGATTTCTTGTGTTTTGGATCCTATCGGGCGCCTATCGGCCGCAAATGACCAAGAAAACTCAATTCTCATAGAATTTCATTCCTTGGGTTTGATATCAGGAAAAAGGGGCTAGGTGAGAGAATTCTGGAAACTAGATAAAAATGCTCCAGCCTCATTTCTTAGTTGACAGACTTTCTAATGGAAGGATTGATGACTTGCTTAAAGCTAATAATCATGCAGATATGAACATAGCATGCCATGTGTTTGGACAAGGTAGGGAAAGTGATCAGGAGCTGACTATCTGCGCCATAACACTAATCTCTAATTTTGAAATATTTTTTTGCCTTCAAGTCTGTTTTGACCCTTGGTGCCTACTTGAAATGGAATGCCAGGATGACCCTGGGGAGGGGGGGGGGAAGAGATGCTGCCTGGGAAGCCCCAGGCAAGAGAAGGGGAGGGGCCCTCACAGACAGACGGGTCAAGCAGCTAAAAATGTGGGCGGAGAGGTTTTTACTTCCAGACTTGCAAGTCTCTTAATATCTCTGTGCTATGCAAGTAGTCCTCAACTTACGAGCACAATTGAGCCCAAAATTTCTATTGGTAAACAAGGTAGTTGTTAAGTGAGTCACGACGCACTTTACACCATTTTGCCACTGTTGTTAAGTGAATCCTAGGATCGATAAGCAAATCTGGCTTCCGCCATTGACTTAGCTTATCGGAAGCCAATTGGGAAGGTTACAAATGAGGATCCCGTGATCCCCGGATGCTGCAACCGTTCTAAATACATGCCCGGATTCTGATCATGTGACCATGGGGTGCTGCAATGGTCATAAAGTCTCTTTATTCAGTGCTGTTGTAACTTTGAACGGTCATTAAATGAATGGTTGTGAATCGAGAACTACCGATAAAGCAGTATCAGCTCACCTGGTTGTGTTTTCTGTCTGGTTTACTGGAAGGGCTGAGACTACCTGAGCCTGAGGTCTCTGCACATTTCTTGCCAGTGTTTTGCAGAAGCAACTTGCCTTTGCCTCCTTCCAGAGGCTGAGAGACCCCAAAGTCACCCAAATGGCATGGGGTCTGCAGGAGGCAGGAATTGTTTCTAATCCACTGCCTTTTAAGCACTACCCCAGACTGGCTCTTGCTGAGCAGTAATGCGTGGAATTGGGGGAGAAAGGAGGCTGGGACTGATGGCCACCGTCAGATCACACAGGGGTGGGGGTTGGCCTGGTGGTAAGTTGCAAAGGAATCAAGGTCTTCCAGGAATGTGAAAAAACCTTTAAAGTTAAACATAGAGTTACTGTTCTTCAAATAGGGAACAGATGCTGCCCCCCAGTGGAAAAGAAAAGAAAGAAAATACTGTATAGTATATTCACTCACATCATCACATTATCTGAGCTCCAGTTTGGTACAATGATTAAAGGCAGGGGTGGGTTCTACTGGTTCAGACTGGTTCGCCCAAACTGGTTGTTAAGGCCGGGCGAAGCCAGCGAACCGGTTTGGTTGGTTTTTGGGGGAAATTTTTTTTTTTTAGCCTGCCCACCAGCCCTGACCCTCTAGCTACCTTTATTCGCTCTGTTTTCAGCACAGCTGATGAGCAGGGAAGCTCGCCTTGGCTGTTTTTCCCCCTAGAGGCTGTTGCAGGAAGTTTGTGTTTTAAAGAAACAAACTTTTTTACAAAAACTGACCAAACCGGTTGTTACACTGGTGGAAACCCACTCCTGGTTAAAGGCATCACATTAGAAACAAGTTGGCTTACTTAGAGCCATCTCTCTGCCTTCGTGTGTGTGTGTGTGTGTGTGTGTGTGTGTGTGTCTGTCTGTCTGTCTATGTCTCTTCTAAGAAGCAAACCACTTGTGAAAATATAGAAAAGAACTGCATGGGATTGGAATAAGGTCTCCTGCTCAAGCAGGGGCCCGGACTCCTCGGAGGTCTCCAAGATCCCTTTGCACCCCTGTTACTCTGTGTTCTAGGTGCTAAAATGGGAGGGGTTAGGCTCAAGAAACCAGGAGCCAGCATGGAGTTTCTTCCATGCAAGTCATATGCAAGAATCTGGTCCACTAACAATCAATGCAAATTGGTGCCAGATAAGAGTCATCAGACTTCAAGGGGGTCTGGACTCCGGCTTGCATGGTTCTGACCTTTGTGGGTCTAGACGTAGCACGGCCATTGAATCTCAAGGCTTTGGTGGCTGCTGTGCCCAAGGCCAGTCTGCAGCATGTTTCTTGACTGCCTGTGCCTTTGTTGTAGATGGTGGATCCTGAAGCTCTCCGCCCCTTATATACCTTCTTCGTTAATTCTAAGGCTCATTGTTCTACTTGTCATTAGTTTTATCTTCTTTAAATTTAGCATAAAAGTCACTCTGTTAAAAGTTGGTACAATTATCTTAAATTGGAATTGTCCAAAAAATGTATTGGGTTGAAGATGGGGACAGACAAGAGATTTGTAGAGTGTAGATGCAATTTGGCCATTTGTGTCTCTGACAATAGAGCCAGAGCATGTGGGGAAGCCCCAATAGAAGCAGGATGAGTGCAGAGGCTCATCTGAGCTTTGTGTTGACAAATCTTCCTCCAGATAACAGCTTTGCTCACAAACCGCTGCAGTGTTTAAGACTGAGTGATTCCTAGATAATTTGGGGTATTTGCCTTATTTCAGCCCCATCTGTTTTAAAACAATTGGCAAATACCGGTATCTGAGTTAGACCAACCCAAGTGGAGAAGTGACGGGAGAAGCTTTCAGGACTGGCAGCTCAGTGGAGCTTCCTTGTGCTTCCCTGAGGATTTCCACTGCTAGAAGCAAAGGGCTGCTGAGGGCGGCTGCTTTCCTGCTCTGCGTGTGGCTGACTGCAGTGAGCCCTTCGGTACCAGCTTCAGATGGCTGCAGCTCCCTCCCTTCTTTTGTAGGCCTCCCGGAGATAAGACAAGACTCCAGTCTCTTTTGAGCCCTGATGCCTGGCCCTTGTCCCATTTGCTATTAAGTATTGCACAGAAACATAATTCACGGAAGAAAAGAAGTCTGCTCTAGCAGCTATTATGTGAGCAGCTACAGGTCCTCGGAAGGTCCGTAATCAGGCCAGGTGCTGGGCCTTCATTTGGGGGAGATTTAGGTGGCTGGCTGGAAAAGGTGAGTCGGGCTTCCAGTCTCATCCAGCAACAGGCATCTCCAGGTTATCCAGCCAAAGCCAGAGAGCAAATGCTCAGTTCAGAAGAGCCTCCTTGTGCTGTTGAGGGATGCAGAAACGGAGCCATCTATAGTGCCTCTTCTCAGCCTCTCCTCAGGCCTCCCTTCTGCTCTCCCTTCCCTTTCAGACCAACATCCCTTTCCTGCAGAATGTGCTCAGTAATAATCAGTTTCTCCATGGCACTGTGGACACCCAGTTCATTGATGAAAACCCAGACCTCTTCCATCTGCGGGCTGGCCAGAACAGAGCTCAGAAGCTGCTCCACTACCTGGGTAGGTTTAGAATCCTGCCATCGAAAAGGGTCCCAGACTGCCTTCTCCCCCACTTCCCAGCAATGCTCAAGGAAGGAACCCAAATCCTTTGTGACCGATGGCTGCCTCTTTTTTGCCTGGACACATCCAGCAGAAGGGGACCCACCATCACTGCTGTTACTATTAAGAATCTCCCCCCCCCCCGCACACCATTTAACCAGAATCTCTTTCCTGTCACTTGTTCCACCCCCTCCCCCTGGAGTGGCAGAGATCCCAGCTCAGCTTGCTTCTGTGTCCCTCCCTTTGGGTCTTCGATGGGTTCACACATTGGGTCTTGACTGGGCAGGGAGGGAGAAAAGAAGCCAAATGAATTTGAATCATCTCGGGGTTACTTCTCAGAAAGGGAAGTGCAGAACCAAGTTAGAGGACGGGCTTTTCTCTCATGCTGCAAGTGGCCAGGAGAATCTGCAGGCAGTCCCCTCCATTGACTTCTCCTCCTTTTCCTTTCCAGGACACGTCATGGTAAATGGCCCCAGCACGCCCATCCCTGTGAAAGCCCAGCCTTCGCCCATTGACCCGGTGGTCCCGGCCGTTCCCTTAGGTGAGTTGCTTCCAGAAGCCTCCTTGATTTCCAGAAGAACCAGGGCAGCCTCCCCCAAGCCATCGGGTTGCAGCAAAGGAAAACACGCTGGAGGTTCCTGTCTGCTGGCGGCCGTGATTGACTAACGCTGGCCTTCAGGAAAGCGCTGCTGCCGCCCCCCTGAGTCCTTTAGGTCAAGGGTGGTTAATTGCTTGCTGCCTTGGTGGGACTCATATACTACCCAAGTCTCAAGAGACTCTCTGCAGCCTCCATTCCAATGTACAGGAATAGGGTTAAAAACAGAATTCGGACCACACGCAATTATCTTTTGATCAATTTGATTTGATTGGTAGACTCACCCATCTTGCCTGAGTGGCTCTGGGAAGCTCCCAGCATTGAAAAAACATCAACCAAATGGAAGTGGGTTAAAACAGAGATACAAGCATATAAATCCATCAATAAAACTTCATTCAGATGAAGTAATAATCCATTTTACATCATTCTTCTGGAGAAGTCAAGCCTTAATGGCCTTTGGGGGAACAGAGACTCGGCGTCATCAATATAAACCTGTTGAGGGAATGGAAGGAAAGGTAGGCGAGAGAATTAGCTTGATAGAGGGACCTAGTCCCTCCCCCCTCCCTCCCTTGCCCACCCCGTCTGCTCTTCGGCATCCAGAGTTCCCTGGCTTTGCTCAAACCCTCCAGAGGAAGAAAAGATTTATGCCCCATATGCTCAGGCCTTAGGTTTTTTAAATAGCAATTTTATTACAATCAAAAGATAAAAACTAAAACATACTAAAAATGAAGTACCAGTAATATAAAGAAAATGCAGAAAAGAAGGAAAAAAGAAAAATAAGAATATACTAAAGAAAAAAAAGATATAAAATGATTTCTCCATTAATAACAATATAAACAATTTTAGTAAATTATCACTTTCTCTTAAAATACAACAAATATCTCTTCTCATATCTTGTCTCTTATCATAAATGAGTCTAAAGAGCCTTGTTGTTCACTCCTGCTCAGCAAAAGTCCATTAAGAGTTACAGGAGATAACAACATCTCTATTTTAACTTTGGTTGAATAAATCTAATTTATATTCCTTTCCAGGGATGGTGTAAGGTCTCCTGCCTTGAGCAGGGGGTTGGATTAGGAGATCTCTGAGGTCCCTTCCAGTCCTAGATTCTATGTTCTACTTTTAACAATCTTGGTTTTTAAAATCTTCACATACTTTCCATCCTCTCGGAGTTGGGTGGCATATAAGTACGACCAAATAAATAAATACTGTCCTAGAACTTGATTTCTTTTCATTTCTTTTCTTCATCCTGTCTCACAATATACTTCAAAACATCAACAAGACTCTTTTGTACAAGCAATATGGGGGAATCACAGTAAAAGTCATCTTACACCCTGAGATCTCCATTACCAAGGAATATCCAGTTCTGCATTTCCTTCTCAAGTCAGCTGCACTGCACAGCACTGCAGATCTCATGCCGGCTCTATGAGATGGGTGGGGCTGCCCATGTCTACCTTTGACCTCTACCTCACCTGCGGCTGCTCTGCTGCCACCACCTCACCTTCTGCCCGGCCCGGTGAGGCAGGTGGCACGGAGGTGGAATTGCCTCCCTCCCTCCACCCGCCAGACACCCACCAAAGCCGGGCAGGGCAGGGGAGAGGTGCACCTCCCAGCCTGCAGGATGCATGGGGCGGCCCCACACCCACCTTACACAGCCCGTATGAGAGCTGTAGTGCCCGCCAGGGCCTGAAGAATGCCAGGCTTAGCCCATAGCCCAGCGCCTGCATTACCGAGTATGCATGCAGCCGGTGCTCAGCAGCCCGAAGGCGATGGTGGGCGAGGCAGTGCAGGTGCTTGGCTCCACCAGCGACCACAGGCAAAAGGGCCCTGGCAAGCTGGTGGCAGGGGCAGGCGCTCCAGAGGTCGTAGATCTGGGCTTACTCACCCCCCACCAGGCAGGAGCAGACCAGCAGGGCGGCTGAGAGCAGTGCGGTCAGGAGGACAAAGAGGGGTGGCGCAGCGAGCAGGAGCAGGTGCAGCAGGCCCAGCAACCAAGCAGAGATTGGGGAGTGATTCTGACATGCCGTGTGGCCTTCTGCCCCGTTGTGGTCATGGGCAAGCTGTGAGATGTTGGGTCGGATTGACACCCAATTTAATGGAGGCTTGATTCCGATGCGTGGTGGCACCAGTAGTAGGCAGAGGCACGGGGGAGGGCAGGCGATCCCAACACACCCCACGGCTTCTGCCTCATGAGTACCCAGATTGTTGGGGGCAATATGCTAACATTGTAAACCGCTTAGAGAGGGTTGCAAGCCCTGATAGGCGGTATATAAATACAGTGCTATTGCTATTGTAGCAGCAGCTTGAGCAAGACCCGAGCTCAGGGCCTGGCAGAGCGCAAACTGTGCTCTCACCACCTCCTGTGCTGGCCACACATGCCCCCTCAGGCTGATGATGATCTTATTTTTGGGGTAGGCTTTATATTAGGCACATAAAAAACAGACTAGGGCTTATTTTCGGGGTAGGGCTTATTTCGGGGAAACACGATAGTTTGTCACTTTGCACTGACCCACAATTATTCTTGCTCCTGGGGAGCATAGATGTCTGGCTCAATGGCACAGGCACAGACCCCCACCAGAAACATCCCAGCAGGCTCTGGAATGCTAATGACGTGGACTTGAGTTGCACACCAGCATGAGAAGAGGAGAGATGTTTGTTTGCCAGTTTTAAAATTCTTAGATAAGAGTCCACTGGTCTCCCTGTTCTTGGGAAAGGAGTGAGATTTTCATTACCGCTTTCTGTGCTTTGCATACAATACAATCCTGTTTTCTGCAACAGGTCAGCTCCCCACCGGCTTCCGGGATGTCCTTCTCAGCGAGGGCCCTGCGGGTTTTGCCAAGGCCATTCGCCAGCATCAGGGCCTGCTTTTAATGGACACCACCTTCCGAGATGCTCACCAGTCGCTGCTGGCCACTCGTGTTCGCACCCACGACCTGAAGAAGATCGCCCCCTTCGTAGCCCAGAACTTCAATAGGCTCTTCAGCATCGAGAACTGGGGAGGTGAGAGAGTGGCTGGGGTCCTCAGGGCCTCCCAGGAAGTCTGAGAGCTTCGGTGTGGAGGTTTGTGAGGAAGTTTCTGGCTGCCAGGTTGATGGCTGGCTGAGGTGGAGATGCCCACATGAGTTCTGAGTTGGATTTTTGCAACCAAGGGCTCACCATGAAGCTAGCAACTCAGGTCTGAAATGAATGGACAGGTTTATTCTGCCTGCAAATAATCACCACAGACCACTAATAGACTGTGAGCCTGAAGGAAAAAGAGACAGCAAGCTTAGTATTACAAATGGTCGAAAACAGCAAATCAGAAGAGTAAATAAAACAACAAAATTACGCAAAGAGCTTAAGAATGGCATAAAATGGATATTTTAATGTTAAGCAAGGATTTGGCTTTTTGTTACCTTGCCACAGCCTTCTGACAGGATTATACAAACGTTACAACTCCCAAGCCAAGTCAACAGAATAAAGGGCCCCATTTTCTCTAGTCAAAACCTGGGAGGGCAGAGTATTGCAACAGCAGCTGAAAAGATAGGTGGTAATAGCAGTAATAAAGCCTCCCTGATTGGCCAATCAGGCAGCAAGAGGCATGGGTTAAACACAGCAGCCAATCATTGTGTATATTGGGGGGGGGGTGAGTTCTGTAATGCCAGACCTACCAAGCAGAAATATAATGGCGAGGCATTCAACCAGTCCCTAATCCTGAGCTACATGCTTTCTCTACTATTAGAATGTATGTCCATCTTTCTGATGGTACTTAATTCCTCAGCCAGCAATGTCAGGTAGAACTTAATGGGGAGGGTGCAGAGCAGTGACAAAAAGCAATGTGGGGTAAAAGCCAGATCTTTTGCCTAGAGCTGGTTTTGGAAAAAGGAGAATCACCACAACTTAATGCCCTCACTTCCAACCCCCAGAGGGCTACCAACCATCTTCTCAACAACTTTCCCTAAAATGGGTAGCTTGGAGACCAAATAAAAAGTGTTCCAGTGATGGTTTCTTGAGGAGTCATCCCTCAAGGATGCATCAGGTGGATCCTACCACACATCATCTTGGGATAATTCTTGTACAATCATAAGCAACATGAATCTTTTAACTTACAACTCTGAGGATCCTCTCTGGCTCCTCGGCACCAGCAGGTTCAACTCTTCTCGGATGATCCAGCAGTCAACTCCATGGGATGTTTACAATCAAGCCCAACTTGGAACAGATCTCTTCTGAGTGACTTTATCCAACAGATGGTCCCTTTGTCCAGGAGAAACTGGGTCACCTTGAACAAGCTGCCAGCCCAGCTATTTGCAGATGGAAATGTTGCCCTTAATGCAATAAAATTCCTACTGATATAATGACCCACATGTGTTTCCTTCATCCTTATTAAATGTGCATCTTCCCTTCCTTGCATGTTCACCAACGCTATACTTCAAGCTCAGATTATCTTCATCCAGATCCTTCCCAGATGGATCTGATTCTTTTCCTAGGTCTGATATATCTGAAAGATTTGAGGAGAGGCTTTTTTGAAATGAGTGGGCTGCGTATCTGCCTACTGTGTTGACCCTTGAATTTGGCCACAAGTTTGGCTCCCACAGGCATGAGGCTCTGTGGCATGTAGAACTCATGGCATTAAGGGCCTTAAGCAGGGATGTTGCTGTGAAGATGGCAATGCTGGTGGACAAGAGAGTTGAACTTGGCTCCATGGCTCCAACTGAGGTCAGAGCCTGACCACTTGACCAAGGACCAGTCATCAGAACTTGCTGCTGTGCCAGCAGAGAACCCTTTGGGTTTTGGAGTTACTATAAAAGAAAACACGCTCTGCGTTCCCTGATGTATTTTTCTTTCTGACAAGGGAGCTGGGAGGGAGCTCCCAAGGAGCCCAACTCTAGGATTTCAAATGAGTGCAGGAGACCTCTTGCTGATCCTCCTCTCCCTCCCTTCCAGGTGCCACCTTTGATGTTGCCATGCGCTTCCTGTACGAGTGCCCCTGGCGCCGGCTTCAGGAGCTGCGCGAGCTCATCCCCAACATCCCATTCCAGATGCTGCTGAGGGGGGCGAATGCGGTGGGCTACACCAACTACCCAGATAACTCCGTCTTCAAGTAAGTGGTGGGCAGCTTCACCTGGGCTGTTTCCAGATGCTTGAACAAGGGGACGCCCCGTTTGCCTTCCGGTCTTCTCGTCTTTCTCAGAACCGGTCCTGCCTTTCTGAGGTTTATTTTGGCAGTTATACATGTTATGCTCAAAAAGCTAAGCTTTTGTTTTTGCATCTTTAAAGGATTTGTTCCTTTGGTCCCTCCTGGAAGCTCAGTCACCCTGGAGGAAAGGCTCCAGCAATTGTGGCTTTCCACATTAACCCGACATCCTTGCTAGACTTTATCTGCCTTTGGGTAGCCTGCTCCCTCCCTCCAGGGCAGGCCGTGAAGCAGAGCCTGGATTTGGCCCAGGGATGGCCGGTCGGCCTTGGCTCAGGGCTCCTCTCCGTCCCCATCGCAGGTTTTGCCAGATGGCCAAAGAGAATGGGATGGACATCTTCCGCGTCTTCGACTCCCTCAATTACCTCCCTAACATGCTGCTGGGGATGGAGGCAGCTGGGCAGGCCGGGGGCGTGGTGGAGGCCGCCGTCTCCTACACAGGGGATGTGGCTGACCCCAGTCGGACCAAGTACACCTTGGATTACTACGTTAGCCTTGCGGAGGAGCTGGTCAAAGCTGGGACTCACATTTTGGCCATCAAGGTAGGCGGGGGGGGGGGGGG
>JANHJO010003243.1:0-11564 GCA_032468235.1 Pseudoxyrhopus heterurus
CCTCGTAAGGATGGAAGGCTGAGTCAACCTTGGAGCTGGTGGGATTCGATCAGCCGAACTGCTGATCTGCAGTACTGTGTTGTTAACCACTGAGCCACTGCAGCTCCCTATGACTATTGATACTATCTTTGCTTTCTTTTGCCACAGTCGTTCTACTTCTATTTGCTGGTATTTTGTGATTTTTCTCCAGTTCTTTCTCTCTTATTCTGCTGTCCAAACTTCTTTTTTTGTCTTATCAACAGTTGTTAAGTTCAGGGTGTTGTTTGGCAGATGCTTGTCTATTTGAATTCTAAAGCTCAAAGCACTTTAGCTTCTTCATTTTTATAGTACTTTGTCTATTTTGTGGCCCCATTAGTACTTGCTTCAGGCAAGCGGTATACCTTGCAGATATTCCAAAGCACCATTTGTTGATACTGTGCGGTGGCGTTGTTTGTAATCGGTCTGTATGATCTACCGGCAGCAGCTAATCAGGTGGTCCACTGTTTTTTTCAGCTTTTTTACAGAAACAGAATTATTATTATTATGGGTCTGCATGCTTTTTCTCCAGGTTATATCTTATCCCCACTTTCACATCCTGAATCATGCCACCATCCGTAAATATTTTCCAGATGCTATTGGGTAAGCTATTCAGTAGGACTTCTGAATGCTAAGAATTTTTTTTGGGGGGGAGGGAAATGGTTGTTATAAAATAAAGGTAGTCCTCGACTTACAACCACACAAGAATTCCCATTGTTAAGCATGTCAGTGTTCCAAAGAAACTCCCCATGTCCATTCAGCACTCAGAGACAAAGTCCATCCAAGTAAGAATTTACTAGAGAAGTCATGTTGGCACATCTGGGAAAACCCAAGTGAAATTCAAAGAACCATCCCCTGCGCCCATCAGTCCATCACATGGTCCAATCACCAGTCGTCCCAACTGGAGACCTTCCTTCAATCACTCCCATCCAGGTGCAGACCGACATGTCCTTGAACTTTGAAAAGAATGTTGTTGAGTCTAATTTACTACTCACTAAGAATTTTCCCCTCCCAAATTCCCAGGCTCTTCATTGTGGCAGCCTCAAAGCAACTCATTAAATATGGCTCTATGGCTTCTGGGACCGACAAAGCAAAGCAGTTAAGTGAGTCGTGCTCAACTTTATGACCCTTTCTGGCACAATTGTTAAGTAAATCACACAGTCCCCCCCCCCCACTGATTTTGCTTGTCAGAAGCCATCTGGGAAGGGTGCAAATGGGGATCACGTGACCCCAAGATGCTCCAACCAAGGTAAATACATGCAGGTTGCCAAGAACCTGAATTTTGTTTACGTGACCATGGAGATGCTCCAAAGGTCATCATAAGTATGAAAAACCGTCATAAGTCACTTTTTTCAGTGCTGTTAAACAAATGGCTGTAAGTTGTGGACTACAGTTGAAGATCCTCAGGTGAAGCAGGTGTCTCAGGTAGTCCTCGACTTGGAAAAGTTCATTTAGCAACTGTTCAAAGTTATAACGGCACTGAAAAAAAATTGGCTTGTGACCGTTTTTCACACTTACAACTGTTGCGGCGTTCCCCATTGTCATGTGATCAAAATTCAGCCACTTTTGCAAAAGTCTTGGCAACAGACTCATATTTATGGCGGTTGCAAGTGTCCCGGGGTCGTGTGATCCCCTTTGGCAACCTTCTGACAAGCAAAGTCAAACGGGGAAGCCAGATTCCTTTAACAACCGTTTCGCTAATTTAACAAAACTGCAGTGTTTCACTTAACGACTGTGGCCAGAAATGTCGTACACTGGAGCAAAACTCACTCAAGAAAAGCCTGACTTGGCAACAGGAATTTTGGGCTCAATTTGTGGTCGTAAGTCAAGGCCTGCCTGCATTACCTGAGATGAACAAATCAATGCTACATTTAAAAAAAAAAAAAAAGTTACTGGCTCCAGATTTCTCAGCACTAAGAACTGAGACTGGAGCTGTAAGCAGACAGGACGTATTTTTCTCGAGTCCTCAGATTCCCTGGCGGGTCTTTCCCTCTTTTCTGTATGTGTCTCTGCACCAGGCTAATCGCTCTGCCCCTATCCTCCCTCACCCCTTTGGCGGAGTCTCTTGCAAATGCCATCCATCAGAAGGGAAGGAACTGGAAAAGCCGCCGCCAAAAGCCAGAGACAATCGTTGCCTCTTTCTCCTGCTGCGCGACTGACCTGCCATCTCCCCTTTCCTGCCGCGTTGGTATTAAAATGCCTTTCTGTGAAGTCCTCATTCGCAGGCCTTCCTTGCCTGCCGGTTTCTGTCTGAAGGGCTTTCTCTTTTGTGGCCTCCGGAGTGCCTCCGCACATCTTAGGGGCCATCGTACCTTGCGAAGGCAGGCCGGACGTGCTCTTCCTCGTTCTTATTCCCTTCCCTCCCAGCACAATAGACACCTTTATGCATGCGCCAAGAAGCATCAGTGAGCTAATCTTCTCCCTTGACAAGTGTCACTCACAGGCTGGCTGCTAGAGTCAGAATTCAATGAGGTTGATATTTTCCAGCATTGGCCTCAAGTGCATTTCCTCCCTCTCTTCTCCCCCTTCCCCTTTTTGGCTGACAACAGATTTTCTTCACGGAGGGATGCTCCCCATGGGTAGCTGCAGGAGTCCTTCTCGGGACTGGGTGCAAAACCGAGAGGGAAGGGGTTGATTGAGGGCAAACGGCTATAGCTGCATGCATTTCACCTGGTAGGTTTGATTTGGGGGCAAGCAGGTGTATTCTCTTTTTCATAAATTGGACACTTTCACGTGTCCATCTGAATTGTAGTTGATGTTGCTGATGTTGTTGTCATCGCACAGTCAGCCAGATGTTCAGACTGGGTTTGGCATTTTGGTCTACCTATCGAGTCCTTACCAAGGACCTGGGATGGGCAGATCTGGATGCTTAATGGTGTTACGGGTATCAGTTGCAGGGTGGAAGCTGTTCCAAGCAAAGCCGCCTTCTGCAATTGACTGATGCCAAATTTGTCAATGCCGATAGTGTTCAGTGCTCCAGTTGCTTTGGGACTGCACGCCAAGGCGCCTACTACTATTAGTACTACCTTTGCTTGCTTTTGCCACAGTCTTTCTATTTCTATTTCTGTTGTTGTTAATTTGATTCTGATGCAAACCCTCAACATAATGTTGTGCAGTAGCCCTCTGCCACTGCTGATGCCCCCTGAGGATTCTTTTTTATCCAAAAATGAAAAACAATTTAAAGTTTCTCCCCTCCAATGTTAGTGAATTGATTGTCCGCGGGGCAACATCTGGCCCCGTTATGCTTGTGGAGGAAAACAATATGGTCATTTCTGCAAAGGGGGAAAAAAAAACCTAAATAAGCAGAAGCGCTACTAAGATCCTCCTCCTCCTCATGGAATGGACCCCTTTCTACACAGAGTGATCTTTGGAACAATGCGTCTTCCAGGATTCTGGGGGGAAAAAAGGCAGAATTGCAGTTAGAAGTTAGCAAATGCCATAAATAAAACAATTAATAGCAGATGGGCAGGTCAGTTGTTTGCAGCAGGTCTCATCCAGGTGCTAAGATACCAGGTGGGGCCCACCGTGTTATTTATAGTTTTCCATATTTCAGCTGATCAGTGGGTGGATCCCGCTGTCATTAAGCTCTTGCTCAGCTCAAAATTGATCTCTTTCTGCAACAGGACTTTTCACCTGGCCCTCTGGCAGATGCAGAAAACTCTGGATGACAGAAGTATATATTATCTAGCCCCGGTCTCTGTTGCCTCTGCAATTCTGAGCTGGGTAATGAAGAAATATTGCTCCTCTGTTCTCGTCTTGCTCTTTCATAAAATGATTCCTTGCCAGGTGATATTTTCCAAGTCTATATTTGCTTTTTTTTCTCTTTGCTTGCGCTTAAGACAGTTGAGTTGATGCTCTAAAGGAATTGTCTCTTTCGCCTGTCCCATTATTCATGCACCTGCTTTCTTGTTTACACCACTAGCTTTGGCAGCTGGCCGCTGTAAACTATAATAAAACGCCTTTATTTTTTAAAAAAATGAAGAAATGTGACCAGGCACGCTAGGCATAATAATATTAAAGCTGGCGTCAATTAATTTTTGCCTTTCCTCGATAAACGAGCCTCCATTCCGTCCATTAATAACCAGAAAAGCAGCAAGAAAAGTTGACACGCTTTTAATTTATTTTCTCAACTTGCCTGGTCATATCCCTCCCTGCTTCTAATGCTGGTGGGAATTGCAAGTGGCTTTCGCACAGTCAATGCATAGATTGGTGTGAATCAATACGGCTCTGCTTTATTCACACTCCCCCGTAATCAGGAGGAGAATGTTAGTTAGTGAGCTATCTAGCACCTGAGGCTGTCAAAACTGCCTGAGAGTAATCATGCAAAGTCCCACATGTTGCACGGATGTTGGGGAGCAGAGATAGGAAGCTCAGAAGGATATGCCCTGTGACGTTACAAAGAAGGTTGCAAAACAAACAGCACCCCGTAAGAGAAAATCCACTCAAAGGCCTCTCTCTCTATCTAGGTTGACTCCGGATTCTTATTCCTGCGGCCTTTCTACGCTATTCAACGTTGCATAGGTATCTGTAGACAAAAGAGGAATGTTAGCCTCTTTGCCAAAAGTGCATTCAGCATCCTCTGCAAGGTAACTGGTAGGGACAGGAAAGGTATTCTGAAAAGGAATTACAGGTAGTCCTCGATTTACAACCACAGTTAGCGTTAGGTAACCCCAAAATTTCCATTGCTAAGCAAGAGGATTAAATGAGTTGTGCTTGATTTTACAACATTTTTTCCTGACAGTTGAGGAAATCGCTGCAGTTGTTAAGTGAATCACACAATTGTCAAGCAAATCCGACTTCCCCCCATTGACTTTGCTTGTTGGAAGCTGGCTGGGAAGGTCCCAAGTGGCAATTGCATGACCTGTCATACTGTACAGTATATTACTTTTTTCAGTGTCATTGTAACTTTGAGTGGTGCTAAACGAATCGAGGGCTACTTGTATTATTATTTCCCATATTAAATTTATATGCTGCCTTAACTCCCATCACTCAGCGACTTTTGCCTGATAGTAAGGCAAAATCCTCTCCATCCATTGGAAAAAAAAACCAATTAGGTTCTTTGGAATAAAAACAGCTAAAATCGGCTACACATTTTTTAAAAGTTTCAGTTTCTTTCTATTGCAACATCTTCATGAAATAATCACAACTTTAGGTTAACAACTTGGTGTTTCTTAAAAAAATGATTTGGAATGATAGCACGTCTAAAACTAAACTGGTAGAATGGGAAATAAAATAAGGAAAATTTGAAATATGAAATTGTGTTAGGTAGGAAGATGTCTTATTTGGATTATCAGTTAATTAGGGGGGCCTATTTCTCAACTTTCCTGTCTGGAAAAGTATAGACCATTTTGCAGGAATACTACTCTAGATCAAACTGTAGAAGAAGAACCTGGAGTTGGAGTCAAAAGAGTGATTAGCCTGGAATCCCTCTATAAGCCACAAATGAGCTAAATTCAATCCGCTTGAATTCCATTGATCCCTATCAAGCAGGTGCTAACTGTTAGTTGGGAAGATTCCTATGCATATGCATAATTAACAAAAATCACTTTAATTACACCTTTACGTGTGGATTTGGTCTTTTTATCAGCGCCTGATACAAACTGAATACTTTTTATTACCAAGCATCATTCCTTAGTATCAGCAGCAACAACAGCGATCAACAATTTAGAATCATATGCTAATGTCAGTTTTGAATCTGAATAGAAGATTATATCACTCTAATCAAAATAAAAGAGTTTACGACTCTGATCTGAATATCATTTAATATTTTTTTAAAAAAACTTTTCAATTCGTGACTTTTTGTGAATTTTATCAGCTCCTTCCAATCTTGAGTTACTCTGTCTTCCCTCTTCTTTCAACTTATCCTTTCTTCCTTTATATATTCGATACATTTAATTCTTAGATCCACATGCTTTATTGCATCATGCATTTTAATGTCTGTGGCAAAGAACACGGCGTTTTCTGCATACCAAAATACAGTCACATAGCCTAGCCTAGTGTTTTTCAAACTTGGCAACTTTGCGATGTGTGGACTTCAACTCCCAGAACTGCCCAGCTAGCATGCTGGCTTTTTGTTGTTGTTGTCAGTCATTACGTCGTTTTCTGACTCTTTGCAACCCCCATGGACCATAGCACGCCAGGACCCCCTGTCCTCCACTGTCTCCCAGAGTTTGTCCAAATTCATGTTCATTGCGTCGATGAAAGAAACAATGTCCTCTACAAAACCAACTGTAACCATTGCAACCAATTCTACATGGGACAAACATTATACCACTTAAAAAACAGGCTCCATGAACACCGGCTGGCAGTCAAATGCCCCGATCCCAAATCCTTAACCTCTACCACATCGACACCAAACAGCACCTGTTCAATTGGAGCAGCACAAAGCCTGGCACTCCACAAGCAATTCCATCAACAGACATATCGACCTACAACCAGCCTACAAACCCCTCAGAATCCAAATCAACTGCACAGCCAACCAGAGACAGCACCGACCCTCAACCAACCCACGCAACCCCCCACCAGCAATTCATCACCCAATGACCCTGACCATGATGTAATACTCTCCTTATCACAAGACCCATCAGAAGACTCACTGATGACTCACAGCTGACCCATCACAGCACTTGACATACCCACATCTGAAATCCTTATAAACAGAAGAATATTGACATTGTCATCCCCTAAACTCTGCTGAGGATGTTACCTAGCCTGGTAAAGAAATGTTCGGAAACCAACCCACAAGCTCAGAGAACGAACCTTCACCCTCACCCTCATCCTACACCTGAGCTACTGATATTCACCATTATTGCAAAACTATCTATCTACCTACCTACCTACCTACCTACCTCATTTTTAGCTGTCCCCTTCTCCTTTTGCGTTCAGTAGCTGGCTTACTTACACATTTATTCAGGGGTGGGATTCAGCTGGTTCGGACCAGTTCGGGCGAACCAGATGGTAATTTTACATCTGGTTTGCCGAACCAGTAGTTGCAAGGACTGGCTGGCCCTGCCCACCCTGCCCCTCCCCTCCCAGGAGTCTCCACATGGCCCATTTTGGATGCCAGGTAAGTGCAGGGCCCGCACGGAGGCTCGGGGAGGGCGAAAAACAGGCCTGCCAGAAGTTCCAGAAGTCCGGAAACGGCCCGTTTCCGGCCTCCTTAGGGCCTCTGGAGCCTGTGGGAGGCCGTTTTCACCCTCCCGGAGGCTCAAGAACAGAGATTGGAGAGGGCAAAAACGCCCCCCCCCCCGCCCTGGTGCAGGAGGCTGAGTAGGCCATGCCCACCATGGCCACACCCACCTAGAAACCGGGCAGAGAACCGGTTGCTAAAATTTTTGAATCCCACCCCTGCATTTATTCATAAATACATAAGCAGCTAAAGGGACATCACACATGCTAGTTTTTCTCCATACTCACTGTTTTATCATTCAGCTACTAAGATTCAGCTGCAAATATGTACCAAATGTTCCATAATCCAAGCTTTTGACTATCACTTTATTATATATTTTCTGTAAACCAGCAAACACATGGCAAATTGTCTTTCTCACACCTATACCTTTCTCAATGACCAATTAAAGAGCAAAAATCTGACCTGCTTACAGTTTTTCTTATCTGGCATAAAGCTGCAGCACAAATTATACTCAGTGTCACCTCTCGTACCGTTTCAATCAGAATTCTGTCAACCACTTTACCATGCACCCTTAACTTGTCACTAACACACACACATACACACCGTAGATTTTTGCATTCACTCTCCCTAATATTTCTTACATTTGTATAGACAAACAGTAGCATAATCAGAACGGATGCAGCCTTCATCCATAAGCATAACACTCCCTAAATATTCCACATCAATATTTTAACGTTTTTCCAGTGACACCATCTATGGCAACCTTGCTATGTTTCAGCATTATCATAGCAGTTATGATTTTCTTTTTGTGAAGATCTTATGATTGATTGATTGATTGATTCATTCATTCATTCATTCATTCATGATCTGCCATCAATTTAGTGTCAACCACAGATAAGATATTCTCCAGGATGAACTGTCCCCATCAGGTTCCTCAAGTCTTCTAACAATGTACCCATCACTGCATAACTGAGCCTTTACTGTTGGTCATCCTCCTCTTCTCTTTCCTTCCACTATTCCCAGCATTATAGACTTCCAGTCCAACATATAATAATTGATTCTGGTCCTTTGTGCCTTGAAATGAGAATTCTGAATTGATTTCTTATATGATCCACCAAGACTTAAATGTCATTCCCACTTTAAATATGGTCTGTGAGGAGCCGCAAAGTAAATCTTTCTTGATCTACTAAATACAACATTTAAAGAAAAGGGTTCCAAGGTCTTAGCAAGGTGATACACCTTGATTAATCATCTATGGTGTCTACTGAAAAATGGTCCCCTTTGAATGTAGTGGGATGATAATGCCATGCAAATGATTTGCAAGCTCCCAAAAACAATACCGGCAAAAAGGAGGAAAGGGATTAACTCAGATTATTATATATAAAGAGGACTGAACTCATGATAACAGGCACAGCCGCCAGGTTTAGAACGAACAGTGGAGATCCGGAAGTGATGGATACTTTCTCACTTTTAAGAGCAATTACCAACAATAAAGATGTCAACGGTCAAGAAATATGCCACAAACTAGCACTTAGTAGATTAGCCCAGAAGACCTTGCAAAAGATATTAAAAAGTATCCATAACTACAAAAATCCAAATTGTATAGACAAGTGGTTTCTCCTGTGACCTTATATGAAAAATAAAGTTCAACTTTGAAAAAGCAGGATAAGAACAAGATTGACGCTTCTGACTTTGGGGCTGGTGAAGACTCTCAAGAATAAGAAAACAATAAATCAACCCAAAATTCTGGAGAAAAACCAGTTTCTGTGGTGGCTAATAGTCAACACTGACTTGATGGTGTGTAATCAAATCAGTACTTATTGCAAACAGTTGTTTAAACTTGCAATAAAAGGAGCTATATCATGAATTGTGGGTGGTCCATTAGCAAAACAAACAGAAAAACTAAAGATACGTTATTTTCCACTGCTAGGAACATACCAGAATTATAGCTCCTGGTATATAGATTCTATTAGAGCTTCCTCTTTTGAATTATACATATCACTTAAATCAATAAGAGCCTAAGGAATTGTCATTCTCTAGGACTGTCCTTTTGGTGACAACAGGATATTAGGAGACTGCATTGATAAATTGCAGGATATTACATTAGCAGCCAAATTATCATACTACATCAAAGGAAGAAAAAGACAACGTAGGGAGGACTGATTTACTTTTATTAATTTTTGTAAGAGTCTATTTCAGCTTTTTCCAGCTTGGTGTCCTCCAAAATATTCTCGCAAAGGCTATCTGGCATACCTTGAAACCAGCACAGTGGGGAAAGCTGTTTTATAGATTGTCCCCAACTTACTAGCACAGTTGGGACTAAAACCTCAGTCCTACAAATGAGAATCCAGTTGTGTGTGCATGTGTGTATGTGGGGTTTTTTAAGGCACGTCAAAACCCGTTTCCTGAGTATTTTTTTTTTCATAGAACAAATCTAAACTTCATGATATTTTGTGAGAAAATAAGCTTTGATTTAAATATGCGCTGCAAAATGTATGTGAGTTTAGCCATTCGTAAAAACCTTTGCTGGGCTCACAGAGCTGCTTCACCATTCTTTTTTCCCTTCCATCTGTCAGCAAGTGTTTTGTTTTCTCAGTGATTGCCCATCTAGATGGTGCATGTAAGACAGCCTGCTTGAAAAATTCGCCTTCCCTGCTGAATCTTGATGCTTCTCGGGATGACAAAGCTCTGGGTATCACTGGATTTTCCCTTCTGTCCCCACCAAGTGGGAATGGTCACATGCCAAGATTTCCTGGGGCAGCTGCTGTTATCATGCAGAAGGAAGCACTGACCAGAAAAAGCATGCAGTCTTCTTCCTGAAAGCCATGGGATGAAAATTACGCCCTACTGCTTGACTGAGACAACCCAAAACAGAATAATAGAGCTGGAAGGGACCTTGGAGGTCTTCCAGTCCAACCCTCTTCACAAGCAGGAGACCCTATACCATTGGGGACAAATGCCTGTTCAATCTCTTCTTAAAAGCCTCCAGTGATGGAGCACGCACAACCTCTGAAGGCAAGAAATTCCACTGATGAAATTATACTCACTGTTGGAAATTTCCCCTTAATTCTCTCCTAGATTAGTTCCCATCCATTGCTCCTTGTCCTGCCTTCAGGTGCTTTGGAAAATAGGTTGACCCCCTCTTCTTTGTGACAGCCCCTCCAAAATATAAAGAACAGTTGCTGGAATTGGGTATGTCTAGTTTAACGAAAAGAAGGACTAGGGTTGACACGATAGCAGTCTTCCAGTATCTCAGGGGTTGCCACAAAGAAGAGGGAGTCAAGCTATTCTCCAAAGCACTTGACAAGAATCAATGGATGGAAACTAACCAAGGAGAAATCCAACCTAGAACTAAGGAGAAATTTCCTGACAGTGAGAACAATTAATCAGTGGAACAAATTACCCCCAGAAGTTGTGAATGCCCAACACTGGAAGTTTTTAAGTAGAGATTAGAAAACCATTTGTCTGAAATGATATAGGGTTTCCTGCCTGAGCAGGGGGGGTTGGACTAAAAGATCTTCAAGGTCCCTTCCAACTCTGTTATTCTATTCTCTTCTAAATATTGGAAGACTGCTATCATGTCACCCCCTAGTCCTCCTTTTTACTAGACTAGACATACACAATTCCCGCAACCATTCTTCATACGTTTTAGCCCCCAGTCCCCTAATCATCACTCTTGCTCTTCTCTGCACTCTTTCCAGAGTCTCTACATCTTTTTTATAACATGGTGAGCAAAACTGGATGCAGTATTCCAACACTTCATGTCATCTTGATTGTATCCCTCTGTTAACGCAGCCTAGGATTAAACAAGAATAAACAAGCCTAGGATAAAACAAGACTTTCCAGTATAATTTTCTAGGCAAGGATTCAAACACCATCTTCCTTTTTTTTGCATTACTTGTGCCTGTGGAAAGTTTCATGCAAAGTACAGAAACAGCGTGAGAGAAATTATTCAGCGAAGTCCATTTTTCATGTTTCTTCTAACCCCTCGCAGGGGTTGATTTTAATAGCACTGATCTGCTGCTAAGATGCCATGCTGGCTAGAATCTGGGGGGAGATGAAATCCATCATATCAGGAAGGCTCCAGTTTCATATACAGGTAGTCCTCAAGTTACGACCCCAGTTGAGTCCAAAATTTATGTGGTTAAATGAAACATTTCTTGCCACATTTGTTAAGTCAACCGATGCATTTGTTAAGTTAGGAACGTGCTTGTTAAGTGTAAAAAAGTGACCTATCACCCTTACAACCTCCTCAGCATCCCCATGGTCACGTGATCAACATTCAGGTGCTTGGCAACTGGCATGTACAGGTAGTCTTCGACTTACAACCATTCATTTAGTGCAAGGTGACCAGACGTCCCGCTTTTGGCGGGACAGTCCCGCTTTTTTAAAATTTGTCCCGCGTCCCGCGGAGTCTTAA
>JANHJO010003243.1:70345-86609 GCA_032468235.1 Pseudoxyrhopus heterurus
AGTGGCAATAAAACAATAATAACCATCATAAAATGGGGTTCCTTCACCTTCAAAGGTGTCAGCTCTCAGTGACAGGCAGTCCAAGCCGAAGCACATTTACATCTTCTCCCGGTTGCAGGCATAATGAAGTTTCCCAGCATGGAAGATCAGAACATCAAAAAAAAGCCTTCTTCCTGATGTGCTACTTTTCTACGTGCAGGGCCGATTTGCTCACAAGCGTCTCCTGTACGTAAACCTATAGCTCGACATGAACAGAGACTATGAAAATGCAAGAAATTGTATTTTTCCAGTAGATCCCAAAGGTGCAAGGGGAACCTTTACCTTTACCTTATACACACATACACACACACACAAATACTGTACATACATACATACGTACGTACGTACGTACATATATACTTTCCGTTACTGCTTTGTTAATTCCGAAATCTTATTGGCAACACATAGTATTCAGTATAGCCTTTCCATCTCCTTTCAACCTTATTTACCTTTGTTAGAACATCTCTTCCATGACCCAAAGGTGCCTTTTTTCAAGAGGCAACTGGACTTTCTGGTTTTCCTTTGAAGGCGTTTCGCTTCTCCTCCAAGAAGCTTCTTCAGCTCTAACTGGGATGGTGGGGAATGGAAAGGTTTATATTCCTTGCAGACGGTTGGTCATTTGCATCCTTTTAGAGAGTCATTGAGGCCACCTGGAGGTTTGTCTGTGTCCTCAGGGTCAGCTGAGTAGTGCAAATGGGTGTGAAGCCTTCTTGGAACTGCTAGAAGTAAATGTGGAAATGCTAAAAATATAGTAGTCCCATTTTCTAGCAGCAAAAAGAGCATGCCAGAGTTCTACCTCCTAGCAATCTGATCCAGTTCTTCCCAACCAAATGTTGACAGTAGGAATTACTCATGCTGGGTAAAAGCTTCTCAGATACATTTGAGGAGGAGCCAACCAGAGGAAGCTTTGGGCACTTATCACGTTAATATCTGCAAATAAAATTGGCCAGATATTGCCCCTTCTTTCT
Source organism: Pseudoxyrhopus heterurus (assembly GCA_032468235.1). Lineage (NCBI taxonomy): Eukaryota > Metazoa > Chordata > Lepidosauria > Squamata > Pseudoxyrhopus > Pseudoxyrhopus heterurus. Next base: position 71,353 of record JANHJO010003243.1, read on the forward strand.
ATGTGATTAGGATAAAAACAATGATCTTGATCATGTATTTGATGTTTTGTCCAGGGCTTGAAATTTTTAAAGTTGTGTTGTAGGTGCATTAATATCCAGAGGAAAAAAAACGTTGCAAAAACCTGGCCACAAAAGGACCTTTATTGGAGCAGGAACCAAAGCTGAGGAATGTTCATCATACTTGTTCTGGCATTATCAATTTTATCATGTTTTAGGATTATGAGAGAGGCAGTAAAATATTTTCCCCCTTGAGACCTCTTTTTTCAGAAGTGAAAAGCTGGAAACACGTTATCTACTACTTCTATGAAAGGTATTCTATCTACCAGATAAAATTATGTTTTTCAGAATCATAGTTTTCCGTCACATAAATGCATTTTCCCAAAAGCAATGTGCAACAACTTTAATTATAAGAAAATGTGTCATCCTAGCCCTTGAAAGGTATTCTCAGCAAGAAATAGATGCATCAACTGCTACAGGTGTTTAACCAGCGCTGTCACACTATCAGGCCTGGGCCCAGCTGACTTCCTCCTGCCCCAAACTTCTTGCATGCAAGAGGCTGTGCCTTATGGATGATGGGGTTGGGGTGGGGTTGGTTGGGTTCTGTTGAATTTGGCTTGAGTAGAACTTGGTACCAGATAGAGATGTTTGTGATGTAACGGTTTTGAGTTTGCAGGTGATTTCTGAAACATTTAGTGGGATAGAAACTAACTCCTGGATGTTGAATTTAAATTGATTTGGGAAAGAACACCACAGTTAATTATAGGAGCCAGACAAAGTAGCTTCATCCCTTCATCTGTTGGACTAGGGAATGTGCCATGAATCAGACTGAGTACTTCTTTCCTGTAAAGCTTAGCACACGAACCATCGAAGTAACAGTCGGCAAGCAGATCTAGGCACGCTTTGAAGCATGTCTTCCTCACAATGAGGGTCATAAAATCTGTTGTGATAAAAAGAAACTTCCAAAGTCATCCTGAGGATGGCCTGCAGGTGTTCTTCCCATTCTTGGAGGCAAACAGCTGGAATGGATCAGCAGCAGAAACTTTAAAGCATAATCTCTGAACTGTATTTTTGCCAGTTTCAGTTAGATTCTTTTCTTCTCAAAATAAGATCGTATGCCGTAGAAGATTTTATCCTCCTTGAGAGATCACGATTTCTGGGCATTTCTGCAGAATTTGTAAATGAGATATCTCGATGGTTTTCTGAAGGGCACACTCATGACTGTCAGAAAGATAAAAGCTGTAAACAAGAATGTGCAGCATTTTTTCCCCCATCTTTAAATGTCATGTTGAGGATCACATTTCAAAACGTGGGTGAGACAGGACTAAGTATAATATTTATGTTATACTTTAATAGTTCTCCTTTATAAACCCGTAAATATATTAAGCCACCAAAGAGGTATTATACATCCTTGTCTTACTTTGTGCACAGTGTTGAACTATTCACTAGGGATGCACTTGATTCTCATGCATGCTTTATTTCCATCCTATACAACTCATCACATTCAACAGTCAGCCTTCAATTTGTGCAAAACCATTCAAGCCTGTTCACTTCATCAAACACTATCTGCATATCAACAAATGCATGGTAAACATTATTTCTCACATTCATCTATTTCTCAGTGACTTGCTGAAAAGCAAATGCTTGGTTTGCATACGTCACGCTTGACATAAAAGTCACTCTGCCTTTCCATTGTCCGCTCAGCTATCTTGCAATCAGAATTCTGCTAAATGGCTTCTCAGGCACAGCATAATCCTTTTCAGATTTTTTTTTTTAAATTCATTCTTATTAGCTTTCTTCTTCTGAAAGGAAACGATATCATTAAAATTAATGATATTAATAATCAGGCACACGTGCAGCCTTCACTCATACTTTAAACAATTTGCCAAGCCGTAAAGAAACCATATCAATAACTTAAGGATTTCTCCCAGTTACTCGTCTACATCTGCAGCCCTACAATTCAACATTCACACAGAATTTATGATTTTGTATTTGGGCAGCACCCATTCCAATTCCACTCTTCGTGATGCCATTTTTCTAGTTATTACTCTTTAAAACACACCTTGCAGGATTCCTGTGCTCATCCCAAATAGTATTGCAGCCTCTAGAACTAGTAGAAGTGATCCCCCAGTGGAACCTGGCAAAATCTTTCCAAAAGCTTGTCATCGTTCATTCATATTTAGAAAACAATCAGTGCAATAGATTAAAAGCTCTGCCTTTCAGTATACTTTGAATGCCTTGAACCGCAAGATGGGCGGCAAATAAATTTGATAAATACAGCCTATCTTTCTTCTGTTGCTCCCGATGACTGCCGATATCTTGTCCAGATGCCATGTGTAATATCATAAGAAAATATAGTGAGCACTGGGGTAGGTACATTGGATAAAACAGCCTTTTCCGATGTAGAGCCTTTCAGATGTGTGGAAGTTGCAGTTGCTAGAATTTTATATCAGAGATGGCATGCTGAAAATACTTGGGGGGAACGGGGAGGTCTACCGATCTTAGCAGCTGGAATGCAGAATTCCAAATGGCCCCTAGGTGGCAGCAAAAGGAATATTACTGTAAAACTTTCCTCTCTATGCTGCCATCCGTATTTGTGGCCACTGGTATTTGTTGTAGCCCATATAAGGTACAATATGCCTAATCTTGAACTTAAATCCTGCATATAGTTTCTTTTTCCCGTCCAGTTCTTCCAAACTCATAAATCAGTTGCTGATATTATTGAAGCAAATGTCATTTAAAATCTGTATTTCATAAGATGGGGTTTGCTATCTTTAAACCAATGTTTTATGGGATGGTGATTGATAACATCCCAGGTTAGCTAGAGGTAGTTCTACACTTATTTACATAGAAATTTTTTTTCCCCAACAGCCCTATTACCATATTTAAATGCAAGTATGTCTCTCTTAATTGATCTTTTTCAGTAGTTTAGAGATACTTTAAGCCTGTTGATCTCTGTGCATTTTTTTCTGGTAGAAATATGTGTAGCTATGGGAGTAGATCTAGAATTAGAGCACTTGTAGTTCTTTGGCTCTCTGTTTTCCTATTTTCTCTTTTATTCTTTCACCTTCGGCCTGCAGTTATTTACATGACAAATAACAGTTTATTACCTGACGTGACCGTCCCCTTTTTCTTGTCTTTACAACCCAAACTGGTAATCAAAATCTGAGATGAGTAAACTCTTTGAAGCATGTCTCAGGTTATGTTGCCTGAATTCTTTCAGAAGAAATTAGGAAAATAAAAGTGGTTTTTTTTTTCAGAATCAGAAAAAAATATTGCCCACCTGTCTCTCCCAACCTTTTTCTTCCCGGTGCCTCCTCCACCTCTTTCCTCTTTGCTAGCCTTCCTGATAACTTTCAGAAATAGCAAAGTGAAAAGGAAGGAGGGATTTTGCAGCTTGAGGAAAAGGAAGAAGGCAAGCTGGGGGTTGACTGGCAGAGTCACATGGAGGAGACGCTGGGGAGTCTCTTTCCAGCTCAGCCTTTTTTGAACTTCACAAATGTTGCCAGCATCCTGTGACATAATTTGATTTAGGTCACACAATGTTTCCATCAGCCTCTCATCTCTGCAGCCAAAATGATCAGGCCTCTGTTGTTCTTGTCCATAACAAGAAATAAAAAGGAAACCAAACACTGAAATTCTGAAAGCGCCTTCTCTCTTGTAGGCTAATTTATATTTGGTACCGTAGCAACCTGTCTCCTTTGCAGAGATGTATATCCTCTGAAATGTTTTGACTCTGGAGAAATCCCAAAACTCAGCTCTCTGAAAACTCAACCATGAATCAACCAACAGGCACCCCCAAAAAAAAACTATATGCCCCCCCCAACCTCTTACGTTGCAGCCATTATTATACTGGCTTTCTGTTGCCTCTTTCCTCTTACGCTCTTTATTTTTCCCCATGGCCAGGTTTTCCAGCAGCGGCCTATGGACCAGTAGCAGCGGCAGCGGTGGCAGCAGCCAGAGGATCAGGTAGGGGAGGCCCTGGAGGAGGCAGGGCCAGGAAAAAACGCCCTTCTGTGTGGCTACAGCTTTCCGTCACTTACCCTGATGTGCCTCCCCTTTGGGAAGGGACCACTAAACAAAACCACATGCTACGAACAGAGGCCAGGACATGAAAGACTTTAAGCCTGCGGAGCTGTTGGGTGGATATTTTCTTTCAAAGGGAAAAAAAAAAAAAGACATTTCTCAGTTGTTTGCACTGGGTTAACAATGTCATATTTCCTCTTCTGCTAATTTCCCAACTGCTAGGGCAGTGAACTTCATCTGCAACTACTAGGTTTGTAAGGAAGTATTATTCTCAAGGACACCCCAGTCCAAGGCACAGATATTTTGAATCCTGCAAACCCCTTAAATGCTAAAAAATTCAAGATCAGGGCATAAGAATCTGTGTCAGCATTGGATCTCCTGGAGGTGGCCTGTCGTAGTTCTAAAATCAGGGCTTGTTTGTTTTTTTCCAACTATTTGGCAGTTGCATACTTCATTCATGAATCTGGAATAGGAGGGGGGGATTTGTATTTCTATAATTATAAAAAATCAAGAGTTGGTTAGGATAAGTGATTCCAGCCCCAGATAGTCTTCCTTTGCCTCTCTTCCCATTGAATGTGAATGCTGTGACAATGATACGTACAAGGATTCTGGAGAAATAATTATTCCCAGTTGTTTCTCACCAAACTATGATGCTAAGCCACAGTTGAGCATGACATCAGAACTGACAAGAACCATTGTTTGTAGTTGGTCAGCACGTCAGGATCCAAAAGCATATTGTCGCTTGTGTAAATCTAATTTAATATGATGTCTGAATTGGGAAATCTCCAACTCCAGAACTGGCCTGATTCTTAAGAAAGCTGCAGGAATGGGGAAAGGACGGTGAAAAGCTGCCGTGGAAAACGTAGTCTGCTTGGATGTCTGCAGGCTGAAGCCACGGTTGAATTCTTAGCCCTCAATAGGCTCAGTCACAGCATGGGATAACACTTAAATTGGTCTATACAGTTGGGTGGAAATTAGAAGTGCAGCCTGGGACCTGAATTAGTGACCATTTACTCCAGGGAGAAATGATGAGAGTTCTGTCCAAAACTGTATTTGTTCCAGATACATCTTTAACTTGGATATCATTTTGAGCATTTGTTACCTTCTGCAAACTCTGGGCCAAGTTTTGTGAAAAATGTTCACCCTTTTCTTTACTGTCCACTCATGACAAGCTCCACATTTTTCCACTCTCCACTGTCTGTCTCTCCCACTAAAGGGAGGAGTTAAATCATCGATTTACATTGGCAATTTTTAAAAAATGTATAATTAAAGCATTTGATTCCATCATGAGAGGGCTGTTAAGACTTACCAAGCCCTTTTCTTTTCCTGTGTTGGCTTGTTCACACCTTCAAATTCTAAAGGCTGAGCAAGGACAAGGGGTGGGCTTGCTGCTTTCACTGAGTTTAACTGCTCCCTAATCTGCCTTGCTTGCTAATCTCTGTAGAATGCCTGCTGTCTTCGGCCATTTGTTTTTTGCTAATTTTAACTGGGTAGTTGGGTCAGGGAGCAAGAAGCAACTGGAGACCACATTCTTGTGCCCCCAGTCCCCAGCCAAATGGTATGCATTGAGACCTGGAGCAAAGAATTGGGGAGAGGGGACGGCGATAGTTTTATTCAGCCCTCTCCTGATGAAGCTTGTTCATAGGTGTGGGATTTCCGTACCCAAATATTTAGCTAGGTCTCTTCAGATCAAATTCCAGTTCCTGCCCCCAAAATGGAAAGGGCTGCCAAGCATTTAATGCCCCCAAGAGAACTTGGGAGAAGGCTGGATTTCTTTAGAGTCCAAAGTGAGATGTTTAGAGAACTCCGTTCCATGCAAACTGGCACTGCTTTCAAGGCTACAAAGGATAATTTAATATCATTTTAATGTTACTTTAATAAGGGGATGTCCAATTTGAGCGCAGTGGGGTTGATTTGCTAAATACCTATGGTAGTATTATTTTTCCTTCGGTATTTTCCGTATTCTGCTTTTAAACTGATTTTATCCTTGATTCAAACAAAAGATCTACAATTTTCACACCCCTTTCCTGTGCTTTTCCCCAATACAATCGCAGTTTTATTTTGCAAAGGTATCATGAATTTTCTCTTAGAAAGGTTTAGGCGATTAACTTTGACATTCATGGATGTCCAATTTTGATTGGAATATTACTGTAACTCACCTGCTTCTCTGTTTGAAATAATTTGCTTTTCAAATTTTTTTAAAACCAATATTTTGTAATTTGGTGGGGGTTTTTTTTTAAATTAACCTGTGATACAAAATTAAATCTAACCCAAATTAACACCAATCTATATGGCAAGTGTAAAGATCAGCATGGTACCCTACCGAAGACTTCTGTGCAAATCTGCTCCCACACTCTGCCACAGAGGGAGAAAAGATGTCTGCATATTCAGAAGGAGAGTTCCCTGCATCACAGACTATTTGATAGCTATTGTTATCAAAGAGATGTGTAGCATTGATAGTGAAATGGATTCAGGGCCAGTGAAGTAAAGCCGGTTTCATATTGGGGCTCAGACCTGATTCATTAAAGGAGAAGAGGAAAGGAAAGGGGGGGAAAAAAGGAACTAATTGCCCTCAATTTTTGAGGATTACAGCAATATAACACAGGTGGCATCAGCCGAAGCGTGTTAAGACTACCTTCAGTTAAACCCCCATCTGTATCATAAGGTGCACGAAAGTTAATGTCCAAATGCCTTCAATTTACCCAGCTCTCAGGGATCTCTTGATTAAGGTGATTGTACGATGCCTGTGCTGAAAGATCTTCCCTGGTTATCAGTAGCTTGTGGAGTCCTGATCATAAAGCCTGAACAGCTTAGGCCCTGATTGTCTCCGGGGACACTGCTGTTCTTGTGTAACCTGCTTGGGCTTGGCTTTTAAAATCTGTAAGAAAAGGCTCTTTAGGTGCCATATTACCAGTGACTGGCATGTAAGGAAGGACTTCTGATTTTGCAGCTGAGTTTCTCCTCAATTCCCATGGCATTTAGAAGAGAACAGTAAAGACAATTATCTTTTAGCAGGCATTTATTAATTGGTTTTAAAACTGATCAGGTGTTTTTAACAATAGATGGAGAGACAGATGGACAGACGTTAGCCACTTTGAGAAGAAAGGCAGGATTGAAAACTTGGGGATTCCTCTAGGGGAATGTTCAAATGTTCAGGAGACACGATTGCAGCCAGAGCCATGTGGTCAAAACCTTTTTCGGTGCCCTTAAAAAGGGGCAAAACCTCAATGTTGGACTTGTGGCCACTGTCTTGACTAATTTTTTTTTTTAAACTTCCAGTGAACATCCCTGGTTGGTCTAAACTGAATAAAGGTAACATTTCTCCCAACAGTCCTTGGACATGGGTCAGGCTAAAAGCGTTGAGAGAGGGGCTCATTCAAGGTTGGTTGGCTTATAAAACTTTCAATGCCATCCGATTCCCAACAAATCTGGGCAGCTCACAACAACTAAACAATGAACTCTTCATGTTGCCTTCACATCTGATAAAATTTGGCTGGGGTCTGCCTGGTTGAGCACACTCTAGCCAGAGTTGGCACGTTCTGTGACAGAGTTCTATCACTGAAATCTTACTTATCTTCAGTGAGTAGATAACAAACAGAGATTCTCTCTGTTTTTCTGATTCTAAGTAGAAATGGTGACCTAGCTTTACTGTAAGTGCACTATAATATTTTAAACTACACTTTAAACAAAATGCAGCCAGTGTTCCAAAATTGTGCTGCTTGTGGATATTATTTCCACCAGGTCCCCTGCCCATTCTACTGTTTAATGTTTTAAATACAATTTAACAAAATTTAAAAGAAATTTGCTATTCTGCAAAACAAAATACTAGCTCCAGAGTCATCTGTGCCCAGAAATGTCCAGGTTTTATGTTTATGAAAGGTCTTTTTAAGAAATATAAATAAATAATAAATGACTACAGCCTTCTGGTTTGTTGATAAAATATGCCTGCTTGTCCAGAAATAGAAAGTTCAGGATTAATTGAAAGTATCCTGGTGGAAGAGAAAAGCCGGCAAGGGAAGACCTCACACATTTGCCTTATAGTAAATTAATATGTATTGCAATCACTTATTCCCATTGCACCAACAATTTTATGTATGAGGAATGTCTCTATGGTTGCCATTTCTTTAAATGCCCCAAGTTTCCTCTCAAAATAACAAATGTGTCCACTCTAACCCCAAAACATGATCTCTTCTCTGTATATCCCAGGCTTTGGTATCTGCTTCAAAAATTAATGCTGTCCTTGTTCTTGGCATGGTTAGAATGAACCAGGTTCTGAGTTACATTGGCATGAGCCTGCATTTTAAAACAATGGCCTCTGAAGCAATTTCACTATCAGTATGGTATTTTTGTTCCAATATTGAAAAGATACAGATTACGTGAAAAGTGGCTTCTCCATACAGCTTGATGAGAGATGACACTTACACGGTTTTTTTTTCTAAAATCACTTGTATAGAAAGGCAGTTCTGTTGATTGTCAAGATACTGTAGGATCAAGATGATTATTTCCTCTGGCAGACTTTCAGCATCTGTAATCTGTTTTGCTTTTCCCTCTGTGGCCCAGTTCAGATGTTTAACTATCAATTGTCCATGGAGTGGGGCAAATGATTATCTCCTCCTCCGTGTAGTTGAAGGCAGTGTGTAGAATGAATCCCCCGTATGGAGACTTGTATCCACATTGGGCTAATTTAGGCCTTTGGATCTACAAGATTCCAGGTGACACTCCCACTTCATACTTTAATTGGTGGAAAAGTGGTCCACATTCTTCCATTCCAGAAAATGAATGTCCCTATTATCTGGTTAGGACCATGTTTGTATTTCCCTTCGTAGAGGTTGCTCAAGGGAAGGTCAAATCATATGATTTCATTTGGAATTCCTTATAAGGAGTAATGTTTGGCAGGGGGGAAAAAATACTTTGTCAGATACTTCTAACATGGCCTTCTCCAGCCTAGTACCCTCTAGATGTGTTGATCCTCTCAGAATTCCCAGGTTGGTGGCAGCTATTTTAAGTCTTGATGACATTGTGAGCTTTCCCTCTCTCTTTCTCCGGGTTGGAAAATGAATGGGCCAGAGATCCTGCTACCTGGCTCTGGAGGGGTTCCCAAATTAATGTACCCGATCCTATTTATTGTGGTACACGATCTTCCTAACAGGTCTTCTCCCATCAAGATGCATTGGCTTATCAGTCCTGTCTTTCTGGAGGCCAGCAGGCTGGAGAAGGCTGCTTTAAAAAAAAAGTTACTATTAAGTCCTCCCTTTGGTCCTCCCTTTATTTGCCCAGAGCCCCCAAGGGTTCTTCAGTCCTAAGTTCCACTGTTCCGTACTGTGCTTTATACTTGCCGGCTGTAACACATCTAATGACATGACCTCGATGGTGAGTGTGAGCAGTTATGTTCTTGTTGTTTTCTCTCTTGCTTGGTTGGGGCTGCTGTGAGAGAGGGCAAATCTCTGAGGCACTCTTTCCGGCCTCTCTTACATTGGGACGTGCGCTCCTCTCAAACGCTCTTCTGAGCACGCTCAGCAGGAAGGTTTGTCCACACCTATTAATCCTCTCTCTGTGTCCAGCTTCTTGTTAGTAGCAGCTGGTTGCATGTTTCCTTTGCTTGTTGAGATAAAACGATTCAAGGAACGACTCATATCCAACTCTTGAAAAATGTCTTTCTATTATTATTTTCCTTTAGTACACTTTCTCTCTTTTGTTTTTTCTTATATTACTTTTCCTTACTTTATAAAACTGAAACACTTGTCGTTCGTAAAACATCTCACATCTCCCCTTGCCTGTTCTTAGAGTGTCATGTATCTGTGGGACTGAACTAAATGCATGCCCTTGTAGTAGTTGTAACTGGTAGCAGTAGACGTAGTTGTAGAACATGCATTGTTGAGTTGATATTATAGGTGATTGTCAACTTGAAAGAGCATGGTAGTCCAAGGGTAGCCGTGGTTGATTGGAAGAAGGATAGGCCTCTCTGTACAAGAACATCTGCTAAATTCCTTGGAGCCACAGTACAATGTCCATTAATTTTCTAAACTTGGTCCTACCAAATTTAACTTGACGCATCAGTGCTGTGATGGCGGTAGTAGTTAATTGACCATGGTAAAAGCAATGTTTCTTGATTATAAAAGAAAAAAAAAGGTCAACATTTTAATGATAAGTAAACTTCCTTGTGTGTAGTTCCCACTTAGGTCAGTGGGAGTTACCTACAGGTAAGTGTCTTAGGGTACAAGGCCAAGTTTTATTGCCATAAGCATTGTACAGGCATGGCTTCCACCAGAACGTAACCTGTTTTAATATTAGATTAGAGCTCTGAATCCTTTCTGCAGAACCTAAGCTAGACTGGGAAAGCAGGAAAACTGCCCATTGGAGATTTAAGTCAAGAAGCGTATGTACAACGACTGTCTGTCGGGCTATACTGAGGCACAAGGGAATTGGTTTTAGATCCAAAATACAAATTGGACTATATTGCAAATGCAGCACTTGACACAAGTTATATCCACTCCCTTACCCTTCAGTTCCACAACTTGGATGAATTTTAGGAGAAATAATCTCTCTTAACTCTACGGGCGAACATTTCATGAGCCGCCAATATTAGGAAATTTCCAGACAAGTCTCACCATCTTCATCACTGAGCCTGCAAACCGTCTTTTTTTCTTTTCATTTCCTTTTCTCGTCGTCCTTCCCTTTTCTCCTTCTCCTTCTCCTTCTCCTCCCCCCCCCCCTTGCATTGAGTTTTTCGTACTCAGCTTCTCAAAATTGTTTTCCAAATGAGCAGGAGTGGGCAAGGTTGGCAGATGGTAATTCAGGTCCTGAATGCCGCATTACATTTGCTTCGTGGCAGCTGCTGTTTTGTCAGCCCATCCTACTGAGAGGAGGCATCATACGTGATGGTTCCCCTTCTATCTTGTTCAGCATCTTCCCTGAAGGAACACTGGTGATTTTTAGTATATTTGCTTCACAGATCGTGTACAGTCTGGAGTCTAGGTTGATACACTGAGCTGAAAGAAGCATACTTTAAATATTCTTTCCATGTGCATTTAGAAATTGCTCTTGCCCCCCAAATGACAAACTCTGTCTCTTAGCTGAAGATCTACTTTTCCCTTACCGATAGAATGCAGTTACAAATCTTATATAGCAGAGACACAATTATCTACCTTGGCCCTTAGTGAACTAAATCAGGACCTGCTGTTTTCCATCCAAGGCAGAGGAAATTAGATGGGAAATGTATCTCAAAATTAGCAAAGCAGAAAAGAGACTGGGAAGCTGCAATTCTTTTTATATGCTTAACCCCAGCACTTCAAAATAATTAATCTTGTCAATCAACACTTCTATTGTTGGCAAATTACAGGAGTGTTTTTGTCCCTTAAAAAAAAATGGCAGAAGAGTTGCTTTGGGTCCGCAGAATGCTGATGGGTGTCTTTGCAGGGACTTGTTGAAATAACTTACAGCCAGGTTGGTTGGTTGGTTGGTTTTTGTACGGTGCAGAGCAGTTACCTAGAAGAATACTTTTTAAACAATAGCATTTGACTAACTGGAAAATGCATGACGTCTAACCCCAAGCCATTCTGACTAATCCCGACCTAATGTACCATCTAACAAAAGGTGTTTTTCAACCATATTGCTCTTTGGGAACCACTAATGATCACAGCAATTGCCAGAAGAAAAAATATTAGACATCATAATGCTGTATTCATTTTGATTCCATCTCATGTTGAAAAGAAAACAGTTGGCTCTGTAAATATTTCTTTTGACCCCAGCAGGCAGAATGACATTGGAAAAACTTCATATTTGTCCATCCATTCAGAGAAGCACACCTCTCTGTCCCATAGAATATGAGGCCAAAATATATACAGGGTCTCTTTCAGTTCCCAGCAGAGAAATACATGAACATATACTCTCAGTCCTTATAAATCCCTTTTATTGGTTTAATCCATTTTTATTTATTTAATCAGTTTGTTGATTCCATCCCTAGAGAAAGACTCTGATGAAAGTTGCTTCATTCATCTCAAGATCAAAAATTACTTTGCTAAATTAGGATACTGTCTAAAGTCTTTCACAATGCAGTAGCCATAATAAATCTAATAAGTCAATAAAATTACAGAAGTAGTGGCCAACATTTATTGACATCTATTCAGTAAGAGCGAGGGGCAGTATTCTAATATCTTTTCAGTTGACTCACTGCAAACATCTATCGTGCCTAAACAAAATAATATAAACCAGATTTCAGCCTCCACATACCTTGGCATACTATTCCAACCCTCTGGAATCTGGTGCAAATGTAAATCTGTTTCTGACAAGGCCAACTGCAATGATGAGGACATAGTGAGCTTCTTCCATAGTATAGATCAGGGGTGTCAAACTCCTGGCCCGCGGGCCGGATGCGTCACGTGCTGGCCACACCCACACCCAGTTTAGCAAAGGGGGGGAAAAGTTGCAATACGTCATGTGATGACCACATGTCGTTGCGAGTTTCACACCACTGGTATAGATAGTCCTTGACATTCAACCACTTGTTCAGTGACCATTCAAAAATTATGACAGTGCTGAGCAATGGGATTTACAACCAGTCCATGAAGTTATAGCTATTGCATTAATATGATTGCGATCCAGGTGTTCAGGCACCCAGCGTGAATACGACATCACAGTGAGCCATAATCAGATGATCATTATTTGCAACTTACCTTGCCAGCTTCACACAAGCAAAGGCAATGGGAAAGCCATCAGGGAATGTTGCAATTTGCTCCCCGACCCAACTGTAGTGCCTGCCCTGCCCACCTGTGCTGCCCCTGGCCCACTCGCACTCCCTAGCACCTATCTGCCACCCTCCTTGCAGTACCCACACTTCTCTAACCAGTTTACCCTGGAACTCCCATCTCTTCCTGATTTATTTATGTAGGGAAACACCCCTAATTTTAGGATATCATAAGTACACATTATTTTCTTATTTCTTTCTACACTGTCTTATGTTTTAAGTCTGTCTGTTACATACATGTCATGGTCACAATAGTTATATATATATATTGACAAAATAGTCTTATAATTAATTAGTACTTAGTATTTGGATTGTTAATATTCAACTGTTTATATGGTACTTTTTCATACTTTGAACCCTATAATTTACAGTTTTTCTCTCAATCTTCTAGAAATGTTCTATTTATCTACTTTTGAGCTTTGCTATCTTTTTTACAAAAACTGTCCAAATAGCTGGTCAATAAGTGTAATTGTGATACTACAATAGATAGGCTGAATTCCAAGTCTCCATCTGCCATAAACATGCTTGCATAAAATTGAGGCAGTCCTCTTTGTATTTTTGTCTGTGTTAACATTGAAGTTGCATATTTTAAATCTTAAATTTTGGAGTCCCAAAGTTTTATTCTCAGACATATGACCTCTGTTTTTCTTCTTTATCATCTAGTTAGTTCCAGCACACATAAAGCTGTAGTCTAGATTGCAACCCGATGGTGGATGTTGTCACAGCAATTGTAGTGTTTAAAATGTTTCTTAAAATATATAGATGGAAGATACTACCCAAGAGCTGAATTGCACAGCAGCCTTTTCCAACTTAGGGTCTACCAGCCTGCTGGACAAAAGTTGTAGTGCTGCCCATCTGGAGAGACCCAGATTGAGTAAGAACCTGAAAGACTTCCAAGACTCAGACCAGCTATCTTATCCAAGATGGTTAAGCTAGAGATCTTGTCAATATATACATTGATTGATCAAGAAGCATTTGGTTTTCCTTCAACTGCAGACATGATACGGTGAATTATCTATATGAGTAAGATGCCTTTATTGTCCTTACGCTGTGGACCTGATGTAGGGACATGCTGGCCAACTTGTTTTAAGCCCTGTCATTAATTCAATTTTGGAATTTATCAGAACAAGATGTGCTACCTACCAACTTGACTGGCCTTCAAAAAAGGTTGAACCAACGCAAGGAGATCAAGGTTTTAATCCCTGATGGCGGTAGAACTGCCGCCTCCAAAGGCCATCTATCACACTTGATTTATCTGATCTTGCACTTGTGGGAAAAACTCTTAAGAAAAAAAAATCTTAACCAACAGGAAAAATACCTTATTTCCCTAGGTGGTTTTACAGTCTGGGTTCCCTTAAGGAGGTCTATGGGGAAACTAACTTAAAATCATAACAATTTCTTCTTGAACCTCACACTGATCAATGGTAATTTGGGGAAGTCCATTACTGAATATCTCCAAGTTACCTTGTAAGATATGCAGCTATACAATTTCTCTTTTGGCCATGCAAACCATTTTCTTCTTCCTTAAAGCCTCCACTCTATCACACAATGATATGTAATTGTCCACCACCATTGTGGTACTCAAGTTCTGACCCCTGCTGTAGATGTTTCAGTAGATTCTGTTGATGGGTAAAACATTAGCTTTTAATCACTTTTGGTTTTAATTCAAAAGCCAGGGCACTTGACAAATCATTTCCAGCATAATTAGTGGCCAGCCCTGGAGTGCAGACTTAAATATGATGTAAGTAAATCCTTAATGATCTAGGCACTAACTTTTAATAGCCATTTCAATCAGTGGAATTATTCTCAATGGGCAAACACTCCTCCTATGCAATCTGCTCTGACTTGCAGGGTGCCTCATTTCATACACTTCACATGTTTTTGAATAGCCCTGTGACTAAAAAGACCAAAAATCACTACATGATTTTTACTTTGTTCTTAGTAAGCTCTGGAAAAGCTAGTTCACATAACTCATTTTTTTCTTGATGGAGCAATGCTGAAAAGTCTGCCCTTTTTCTTGGAAACGGATAGCTTTTTCCCCGCTAGTCCTTCCAAAAATTGCATCTAATTTAAATTGGCCTCCCTGAATATGGTGATCCCCTACAATGTTGTATAAGTCCCATCACAGGAATAAATATAGCAGTTGGCCAAACTAGATGGAGTTTACATATAGAAATGGTTTTCCAGTACTATTGGTGCTTTCCAGCGCAGGCAATATCTGTAGTTAGTTTTCTTTATTGTCCTTGCACCTCGTACAACAACATGAAATGCTCTCTTCAGTGTACATTATAAGTATAAAAATAAAACACACAAAAACATCCCTCGCATTCTATACAATCGAAGACCCTGATATTGCATTAATATTGCACTATATAGTAGAATTCGATGTAGTTACTGCTCTGGGATAGAAGCTGTTTTTCAGCCTATTTGTCCTTGTTTTTATTATCCTGTACCGTCTGCCAGGTGGTAATAGTTCAAAAAAAAAAAAGGG
>JANHJO010003243.1:91092-105585 GCA_032468235.1 Pseudoxyrhopus heterurus
GTAAACTGCAAGGATCTGGGAATTGGACATGATTATGTGGAAGGGGGGGAATCATTAAAAGGACCCCCAATTGAGGAAGGCTGAACTACATTAGATTCAAGCTTAGTCCGGCTTTTAATCAATCAACCATCAATGCTTTTAATCAGCCATCAATCGATTCCCTTTCAAACTGAGAGAAAATATTTTTGAACCCAGCTGAAAAAAAAACACCTTTGTGCTACAGATTTAATGCAGACATTTTTCAAAAAGAAATCATTATTAAACTCATCATGTGGGACCAGGCAGCCATGCTGTATTCATGATCCCGTATTAAAAGAAGTGTATCTGGAATCTTCTAGAAAGTTCTAGAAAGGCAGATTAGGGGTGCTCAGCACTCCTGACTCTTCAGTCATAGCTTCACAGATGGCATAGAAATGGTTACTAATGAAGTTTGGTTAGCTTCTAAACTGTTTTATTCCTAATTGTTCCAATTTATGACCAATTTTTTCCCTCCTAAAATAAACCCTTGAAGGTCAAACGTCTCTGTTTTAATCTCTGGGGCCTGAATCATGAATCACCTCCAGAATGCAGACAGTGCTAACAATAAAAGCAAAAATGTTAACTATCTTCAATTGCTGTGCTGGCTGTTTTTCTGCGTGAAATAATTCCCAAATAAGGTAGCATTAAATATATATGTTTTGCTCTGATTGTACACTGCTGATTGGATAACATGGCCCTCCACCAGTATTATACCATTTCATTCAGCAATTTGTCCATTTGTCTATGCATTTTAGATAAAAGCATTGGAATGCATGTTGTGCTTGAGTTTTTGGGGACAGTTTCATGTTTTGCCCCTGAGGATGTGATAGTACCTGTAACTCTTTGCCCAGTTTCTTGCCTGATGAATCCCTCCCTGGCTTGGCAGATAAGGGCCTCAAGAACACTATTTGGCCGGTGATTTCTGAGATTATTAGGACCTTTCTGTGGCAGATAGTGGTGAGGCTCTTTTTAAGAAATATTTTAAGAAACTATTGCTAGGGCAAGCCATCTCGGACAACTATTGGCTTATGCTCATCAATCCATCTCTAGCAGATAGGAAAGACAGAGGCCCTGCAGTTCCATGGTCTCTGAGAGAACATGAATTATCTGGGTCATCATTTCCAGTCTCAATTTACATTTGGCTCTTGTTCACTCCAAGGGATGTTCCCTGCTGTACTGGAACAGAGATAAGGGAGTTGTGATTTTGTTGATATTCCTCTCTTAGTGACTTTTGATAGCAATAGCACTTAGACATATGTACTGCTTCACAGTGCTTTTTACACTTGAAGTGCTTTTTCCTCTCTAAGCAGTTTACAGAGTCAGCCTATTGCCCCCAACAATTTGGATCCTCATTTTACCCACCTCAGAAGGTTGGAAGGCTGAGTCAACCTCGAGCCTGGTGAGATTCGAACTGCCAAATTGCAGGCAGCCAGCAGTCAGGAGAATTAGCCTGCAGTACTGCATCCTAACCACTGCACCACCGAGGCTCTTTGGATGCTGTTCACCCTACTGTCATTTTTGGAGATTTGAAAAAGCTGTGGATTTGAGGTGTCACATTGCAATAGTTTAACTCCTATATTTGTAAAAAGTGGCACTGATTCTACAACTGTTGTAGAATCCAATATATCCCCTATATTAATTAGTGTCTTTGCAAATCTACTGGAAAGAAGAATCATCTGTTTTGTATTTTCCGGCTTTTGAAAACTTCCGGCATAGTTGCCCTCCATCATTTCAGACTGATATCACAGAGCTTGGGGATGAAATCTCTTTTATCCTCCAAAACTACTTGTCCAGAAGAAAAAAAAGTTACCGCCTTTGTAAGGCTGACATTTGTTTGTTGTTAAGGATGTCATTAGAAGCAGGAGAAGGCAGAGACCACCTTGCTTGGCTAATTACTGCCATGCACAAAGACCACTTTGAACTTCAAGGACACGCAGTTATTAGCATTTACATCAAAAATGGATTAAACTTCTGTGCTTTTATAATGATGAAAGATGAACCCCTCAAGTGGAAAATCTTTTGTCAAAAGCTGCGAGGAAAAAAATTGGCTCCTTGATTGCTGTGCCTCTTGGCAAAATTTGGTCCAGTCTTGAGTGTGATGGGATTGGCTTCCTGTGCGAATGTCATTGTGCAACATTTCTGATGTGGAGAATTTTCTAAATATTGGTTTTGTGTAAAACATCCTCATTTTGATGAGAGGTACGTTTGTTTGCCATCAAGAGCAATTGCAAGCCCTAGAAAAATGATTTTTGATTGATTTTAGTTGGTTGAAAAAGAAAACCTGCGCCCATCAAGTATTTTGTGGATGTGTCCCCAATCACTTGTTAGCACTCTTTTATCAGTTGCTCAAATTTAAATTTTGCTAAAGCAGCTATTAAAGAGATTGCTTTATTGCTATTGTTAGCAGTAGCTGCATTTTTTAAATAATTGCTTTAGAAGAACTCTTGTGACCTGGCTTAACAAAGCAACATTTCTTTTGCACTGTCTCTGCAGCAGAATTGCTTTGTCTTAGTAGAGCTTTGGAGTAATGCCAGATGCTATTTATTTTATGACAAATTAGCTAAGAATAATTTATCACTATAATAAATGCTGATCCAACTTCAGAAAACCACACAAGGAAGAATCACGGTCCAGTAATTAACTCCTTTTTTCTCTAGCAGATTGCCATTTTGGACTCTGATCCAAACATTGGTAGACCCCTATAGATGAAACTTGACAGCTTGCAATATGAATTTCTTTTTTCCATTTCTACAATTCATTATCCTGTACTTTATGCAAAATACTTTTAACACAGTTGTCCTGCGAGGATCTGTAAGAAAACACAGACCTTTCTTATCTAGATCTTCAGTCAATCAATCATATTACCAAAATACGCTTTCTGTCAGACTCCCATTATCTTGAATTCCATCTCTGTAAATGCTCCTCTGTTCCTCAACATCATGAACTCCAAATCAGCACCCGAGCAGCTCTCTGAACGGCTTAGCTATTCAAAAACATAAGATGTATGGTAGAAAGTAAACTAAGATACTTTTGAACAGTGATCTTTCATTCGTAGATCTCCTTCAATTTCATCTCAGGAGTGAAATGCAAAAAGAACATTTCTGCAGGTGTAAATGAATGCTACTTACAGTAATCTTGGCTTTAAATTATTCTAACACATTTTAATGCTGACATGCGGAATAATGTATGATGATACATATTTATAGATTTTTTTTTCTGCCCTGTGTACAGTGAGCTTATAGTGTTGCTCACAAGCAAGCCAAAGACTTGAGGGGAGAGGTAGCTCAATTCCTTGAGTTCATCATTCCTTAAGACAACATTGATGATATCCACGCCCCTTTGACTTTATTTAACCTATCATATCCACAAAGAAGCAGTGTCAGAGCTTCCTCAGCAATAAAGTGCCACTAAAGAAGTTCAGAGGCAACCAGTGGAAAAGACATCAAAGATCAACAAGGTAGTAACTTGTAGTCTTCATTTAGCAACTGCTTCAGAAAAGGACAATTTGCAAATATGGTAATAAACAACCATTTATTTTCCAACAAATGCACAACAAAAGCCTTCAATGTGAAACTGGTTAAGGTCTGGTCAGTTTCACATAGCAGCTGCACATCGGGGGAAGGTTCTAACCAGCAAATTAAGATCATAAAGCTGAGCTTGTTAACTTATGGTTAACACTTTTCAGGGAAGCATCTGAATGATAAAACACCAGCCAGTGATCTTTGCAGGGTTTTTTTCTCTCTCTCCCTCTGCTTCTCTGTTAGTTATGTGTTCGTTTAGTGACCATTTTGTTTAACAGCCAAGTCGTTGGAATAATTTTCGGTCACTAAATGAGAACTAGCTGTATTTTGGTAGCATGGCTTAAACTGATATTTATTTTCCCCTCCAAACAGTTGAAGGCCTTGGGTGCTTGGCCTACAGGGCTCTTGAAAACCCCTGGTTCTTGACCAACAAAGCCACATGAGTTTGGGTTTTTTTTTTGTTCAAGTGCTTCAGTGTTTCTTACATTCTGTTTGCTGAATAAGCCCTGGAGAATTTGGTTCCACCTTTGCACTGCAGCTGTACATTTGCAACCAAATTGCAAGGAAAGTGAAGAGCAGCCGCTGATCTTTGAAGTTTAAAAGTTGGGAAAGGCAACAGCAGGCTTCCCATTTGCTTGTCTACCCAGCGTTACATGTGCTAAGTGTCAGAGCTCCTTGTTCAACATAGTCTCCCTGATGTACACATTACAGCATGCAACTTATGCCTCCACTTTCATCTGTATCGGCAGCATTAAATATTATTATATCATTTACTCTCTCGAGCAAGAAGATGTTGTTTGGCAGCTTGTTCTATGAATTTTTCATAAAGATAAAAAGCAGCCTAATCTTGTGAGCTTTAACTCTCAGTACCAGTAATGGCTTTGATTTAAAGCGTTTTGTCTTAATGATAGTTATATTGAAAATTTCCTGCTGCTTTCGAGCACACATGGCTATTATCATAAACACTGATGGTGCAAAGGCTGCCAAATTGCATGTGGTTGCTTATGGCAAGTGTGCAGAGAGAATCAGAGACAGGCTGAGAGCTATGTCAGCAGGTTGTTGTCAGTGTGATCTCCCTTTCCAAAAAGCATTACAACAGTATGGGGTCTTCCTCAATCTTGCTTTGTCCTCCAGCAGTGGCCCACGGGCTTCACCTCCCTCTTTTGAGCAAATCACTTGCACAATCGTGTGTGTGTGTGTATGTGTGTGTATGCATGTTTCCATTGGTTATAGGGAAAGGGAAACCACTAGAATATACAATAACAGGGTTGGAATGGAGCTTCTAGTCCAACCCTTTGCTCAAGCAGGAGACCCTACACTATTCTGGTTGTCCAGTGTCTTCTTGAAAACCTCCAGTGATGGAGCACTCACAACTTCTAAAGGCAAAATCGTTCCACTGATTGTTCTCATTGCCAAGAAGTTTCTCCTTAATTCTAGGTTGGATCTCTTTTTAACGGTCTTCCACCTATCACTTCTCGTTCTGCCCTCAGGTGCTTTGGAGAATAGTTTGACCCTCTCCTCTCTGTGACAGCCCCTCAAGTGCTAAAAGGAGACTCCAGAGGAAACTGGAATACAGACCGTGAAAATTACATATAGATAATGACTACTAACAAAATAGTTAACTTGTTGGGCAGACACGGGGTAAAATTTCAGGTTGTGTCTATGCAACCTCTGTAAGATGTTTGTTAGGCTTGTGCTGAGCTAAGATCGGAACACCCACTTTTTAAGTGTCCCCTGGAGGTCCCTGGAAGTAGGCTATAGATGTAAACAGTTCCCCAGTTGAGACAATTATTTTCATCCATCTGAGCAGGCATATCCCATGTGGCAGCATGATCTTTAAAAAGCAACCTACAGGCAATTTTGAGGTCCCAACAGCCAATGTAATTGAAAAGAGAAATAGTTGAAATCGAGTCTGTCAATTCTTTCAGGAACATAAGGCAAGGACCAAAAGGTACTACTTGATATAAAAGCTGGCATGGAAATAAATTTTATACTAGTTAATTCTGCCTCAAATGTACTTATGGGAGATGGGAATTATTTGTACATGTGTTTGAGATTTAAATAACTACTTATGAGACTGTTTACAAATTATAAAGCCAATACATCCTTTGAATACAGTACAACGTGGATTCAGAAAAAGAGAAGAGAAATGTTTCAGTAGCACAGTTAAATGAAAGCAGAACGAAAGTACTATTCCAAAAGTTAAAGAATAGTCAAATTATTCACCTCTCTCCCCCCACCAAAAAAAATTCTGTTACGTATTTTTCCCTATTCTGATCTTTCCAGGATTGTCATTTGATTTTTGATTTTTTTACTTTAACTGTGGCATCACATCACTGGACTGCTAACTATATAAGAACAACACAAATTGCAACAAAATAAGGAGAAAAGACTGTAGTTAACAAATGGCATATCCAGGAAATTACATGGCATTTGACAAACGTATCTCATGAGGGGCTCCATCCACCCTACCTCAAGGTCAGGACTTTTAATGCCTTCCAGAAAGCTATCAAGGGGACCTTATTCCAGAGGACAGATGTCAGCCTTGACCAGACTATGAAATGAATTCCACAGGGAGGCTAAAACAACATTTAGTGAGATTAGCTATAATAACAAGAATATTGCACATCTGATTATACTGAGCCTTCTCCTCCTCCTCCTTCAGGGAATAAGGGAGGCCCTGTCCAAGCAGTCTCCTAACATTTTCTGGACTTAAAAATTATTTCGTTCTTTTTGCCTAGGCAAAAAACAAATTTCATCAAGGACATCTTCCTTAGTCTCTACACCTGGCACCACAATGGAGAAGGCACATTTCCTCTGTCCCCAAAGTTGAAACTGTTCGATCAAGGGAGCCCAGAACTTACCCACTTTGTTGGCTCTTAAAACTAGGGAAGCTAGTCCTTCAGATAATTTGGCCTTATGTCCTGAAGGGCTTTATAAACAATGGCCAACATTTTGAATAATATTTGCAGTACTTGACCTTCAACCAACAGATGTCCTCACCCAGCGGTTACATAGAGATATTAACAGGAAGCTCTTCAGCTCCTAGAGAAGCCTTTGCAATAGCAGTGTGTACATTTTCCATCCAGGTGTTAGTAATCTGCCATTCTTGTGCATCACAAATTTGCGTAAACTCAAGGAATAAACAGGTAACCTGTTTCATTAAAATGTATGCACAAGTACATTTCACAAACCTATTTGAGAATTGTTCTTCAAAAATTAAGATCCCCCCCCCCCAGATGCACCATTTTGAGTTTAAGCTAAATTAAATATCCGAAATCTGACCAAATTGTAGCATTTAACATTTCGGGCCAGACTGCGTTTTCTCCTTTTTGCTAAGATAAAAGAGGAGCTCAGCTTCATCTATGATTTTTGTTCTTGAGGTATTTATTTTCTCAGAAGTTCTCAATCTTGAGATTATATGCAGTTTCAGAGAATTCATCTTTCCCTTTTTTTTTACTCTGACTCAAATCATTTGATTGAAGGTGAAGTCACCTTAAACTGCCACGTCTTATTAAAGCAATGGTCATTACTGTTCTAAGTATGACTTGAGAAGGAGAAGTTCACTTCTTGTGGTTTGTGAGATAGTATAGTAAACTAACTTGCAGTGCCTAAATGATATAGTATTAAAAGAGGATGTCTTGGAGAATCCAGAACTTCAGGACAATTGAGGTAAGCTAAATCAGGGGAAAGACATATTTACTATTTGTGGTTAAGAAAGCTTTGTGTTCACACGTTGACTTAAGCACATGTTTTTGGTAGGGATATTATGGATGTCTAAATGTGCATATCTCATATGAACCTATATATTTGGATAAATGGGAGTTGGAGATTTTCTGTAGGCAAGGGATAAGGAAATTTTCACAGGCATTGAAAATTTGCTTTAATTAGCTTTTTCCTTCAGTTCTCCGTTGCAATGTATTCCGTATTATTTTCATCAGTAGGGCCAATATTTCATTCTCATGCATCATTTTTCCTGCTCTGGAAAAAGGTTTCTAGTAAACCAGGTGGTGAGTTTCCTTGTTTTATATCCAGTCTTGTTTTTCTACCAGCAAAGTTGAGTAAAACAGCAAGGATATTGGGGGCATGTATGAATCATTCTGTTTTCAAAACTCTTACTTTTTAATATTTGCCTTGTGTTTCGATGATTATAACTGTAAAAAAAAAAAAGTACATTTTTAATATTGAAAATTAGCACCAATCTAGTATCTGCAATGATAGAGTCACTGTATCTCCAGGGATCCCCGATTATGGTTTCTATTCTCCGCCCGGTGACCAACGGGCTCCATTATCGTATGCCGACTATGATTCCATGGGGCCTCGGGTGGCTCAGATGCTTCGTAGCGAGCACCCTGCTTCAGCGAGTAACTCCCCCCTCCACCACCTTCCCAGCCCGGATCAGTTTAAAAGCCCAGGTTTGTATGGAATTTCATTCCTTTGGGGAAGCAAACATTGCAATACAATTATGGTAACAGCATCTCTTATTTTATTTTATTTTTTTGGCCTACAGAGGAAAGTTTGCATGGCTACCAAAGTTCATTCTCTATATATGTCTGTTAGTTTCAGAATTTGGATTAACTTTCCTTAAATTCTGAATTGTGACATGTCTTTCAACAGTTGGTCCAAATGCAATAAACATCTGGGTTAGAGGCATAATGCCCGACAGGGAAGTGGTTGGCAAGATGCAGAGGGCCATTGCACGAGTGCATTTTATGTGGAGAGGATTTCCATTGTCATGCCCTTAGCTAAGAGGTGGCCTTTTCCCATGGAATTGGATCTGTGGTCTTGGAAGAGTCAAATGGAAAATGCAAGAGGCCTTGACTTTTTTCAAGTCCTGTTTTTGATCCCAGTGAAGTTGCTGCACTTTTTTTCTTTTTAACTTCTTAAAGATATTCCATTGATTGTACTGGTATTTGATCTAAGAGATTTGTGTTTGGAAGGATTTATTCGCTTCCTTCAGGTTGCCTATAAAGAAATGGGGAATATAAATAATATAGGTTGACTTTTGTTTGTGTGTGTGTGTATGTGTGTGTTGGTGCTTAATGAGATCAAGCAACATCAGAAAATAATGAGGAAGGTTCTCCAGAACTCCTACCACTGGCTGGATATTAAATCAAAGACAAGAACAAAAGTTGATTGAAGTTCAGTTAGCTTTTGTCCTGAGAATTTTTGACTTTCTTTCCACTTAAGTCTTAGATAATTGGTTTTGAAATGTGACAAATTATAACGTTTATAGTCTCATCCAGAAAGATCCTCCATTGCCTTTATTTGTCCGTGGGACTTTTTCCTTTACTCATTCCAGTTTATATTTGGTGCCCAGAAGTCAACAAAATAAACTGCTTCCATCATCTAATGACAGTTTGTTCTTGTTTCCAAAGAAAAAAGAAAATAAGAATCTGAAACTAAATTGTTTGAAATAACGATAGTTTAAACTAACCACAGTTCCATGTTTGGACAAATGATAAGCTATATGTATTTGAAGAAAGAAATGGATGAATACGAATGTAATCTTTGAGTGACAGGAGAGAGGAGGGGAAGTTGGCAGGTATTTAAGGTTCATGTCATAAAAGTAAAGGTTCAGATATCATTTGGTCCAAGACTCACCCAGTCCAGGAATATTCAGTATAGCATTCCTGACAGATGGCCATTCAGCCTCTGTTTACAGCCTCTGTGGCAAAAGAGAGTCTACCACTTCCTAAAAGCAATCTCTTTTATTGTTGAACAGCTCTGTTAGGAAGATTGATCTCCAACTGAAATCTACTTTTTGCCATTTACATCCATGGTTTCCTGTCCTTGCATTTTGGAACAATTCTGAACAAATTAGATCATTTTGCCCCATGTTCGGCATGACAGCCCTTTGCATAAGAGCAATACTTGACCCACAAATTGCACGCTCGAGTTAACTGTGAGTTAAAGAAATTCCACTTTAGAGCAGCCCTGCCATCTAGTTCATTTGGAATTCTGAGTGGTGCTATCCAGATTTTATTCAACTGTCCCTGCCATTGAGAGCTTGAGCTGAAAACCGAGAGAGGAATTTTTATTCCCATCTTGCAAGCTGGGTTGAAAAACTATTATTCAACAATCTGTTCATATATTTCCTTTGCTGATTGGTAAACTATGATGCTAGAGATCAGCTTGAACCAGCCCTGAAAAGTAACTCAGTAGTTATATAGCCGGCTGGTGTTTGGGATAAAATGCCCTCTGAGATTTCTTTCCAAGTTAAATCAAACGCATAATTGCATACAAAATTCTCATTGACGTACACAAGTTCCATGCAGATTAATTGTAATTTTCCATATTCAAATGCTAAATAGTTAGGATTTTACACTTGGAAGAGGACTCAAATGAGAACAGGCATTCTTGTATTTTGATGCCAACTCCATTACCCATCCGTTCCAGTTGTACATATTTCGTTGCATGGCCTAATTGTCTCCTGCTAGGCTTAAAATGTTCATTCAGAATGAACCACTTAGAGGAGATCATTTTGACTCTGCACAACATGCTAAAACCAACATAAGGGCACAATTTTTTTTCAATCCCTTCTGTTAACATCCTATGAACGTTTTTACCAAGAAGATTGCCTTATAGACTTATATACCAAAGTCAATTGTTGGATATAAAAGTGTTGGGGGGGGGAGGTTTGGAAAATTACTTTGAAGTTGAAGCCACCCTTTCCCCCCTTTCTGAAGTCACATCAGAGTAATGATCCATGTAGTAAGGCAGATGGCCTAATGGATCCATAGCTGGAAATCCCTCCTTAGATTGCTGAAAAGAATTTATCTTTCTGACCCATCATTGGATTTATTTGGAGGTAGGGATCAAGTTAACATCCAGGTTCATCCCAAAGGTGTTCTTTCAAAAGGCAACTGGGCTTTCTTGTTTTTTTTCCTTGAAAACATTTCACTTCTCATCCAAGAAGCTTCTTCAGTTCAGAAAACTTCCAAAGTCCCTTCCAGCTCTGTTATTCTGTTTCTTGGATGACAAGTCCTAGTTCATTCTTGTGGATTAGGATTAAAAGGGGCTTTGATGAGGTCCATGACATGATCGAATAGAAATTCAGAAAGCCTAATTTGGTTCAAAATCATTTTAAGTGCATTCCTTTGTATAATAATTGGATAGAGTTCCTCCTGCAAGCTTTCCCTTATAATTCTGCCTGAAGAAACTGCATATAATCACATGTAACCACTTGACCCACAAATTGCAGACAAAATACCTATTCCAAAGTATTCTCAAATTTCCCCATACATTTACACTCTATAGAAAGCCATAGCTGAACCTGAGAGAAACCTGGGAATCTCAAGAGGTAAATGCAACAAATTGAAAAGATCTAAAGAACTTGTTTGGAGCTAGTTTACAGTATCACTTTCCAATACTATTTTCAAATATTGCCAATGAAGCCTGTTAAATTTAGTTGCAAAAACGTTGCTGCTCAATTTTATCTTCAGAATTTCTCTCTTACACTGTTTTATCAACAAGACTCACTCTAGCAATGACAGAAATAATATTCAAAAGCTCTAGGTAGATAATCAGAATGTCTGGCAGGGAGATGGTATGAACTTGGAAAGTGTATACGAAAATAATTGTATTCCTAATGAGATTTGGAAATTGTACCCAGAAGATGGCATTGCAAAAAAAACCATAGAAGGTCACACAACGAACGATGGATATCAAATCTAGCAGGAAAAAAAAACAGGGAGAATTTAAATTAGGTGTCATGTTCCATAACAAGAGGCTTGTACAATCACTTGTCCTCTGCCCCATTTGTCAAATATGGAATGTATACTAAATTAAAAATGCTTAATTTCCAATAGCACATGATACCTTTTGGGGGGTTTTGAACTCCATGAGCCCTCAAGGTTTCCATAATGATTTTTCTGTAGCCAAGCAACAAAAGAAAAATAGCTTCTGAAGAAAATAAGTTCTCTAGCTTTCTCTAATCTTGTTGCCCTCAAGATCTTGGACCACTATGGTGGTTAACTGCCAGACCAATACATTTGAGGAGATGTTACTTTTGAGAAGGTTGATTTAATCCAATCAGCAAAACATATGACTAAATAACATAGTATGGAATACTAGTTTAATTTTCTTAGTGCCTGTTTTGGGGATTTCATTTTCCACCCTTTTTAAAAATTCTGATTTTTTTTATAACTTTGTCTTTCCTTCATCGAATCCTTTTATTTATGTATTTACGCATTTATTTATTTTGTCCCATCTTTGTTACTTTATAAGTAACTCAAGGCAGTGACCATACATAATCCTTCTTCTTTCTCTTATTTTCCCCACAACAACAACCCCATGAGGTGAGTTGGTCTGAGAAAGAATGACTAGCCCAAATTCTCTCAGCTGGCTTTCCAGCCTTAAGGCAAGACTAGAATTCACTGTCTCCTGGTTTCTAGGCCAGCTACCTTAACTACTACGCCAAACTGGTATCCCCTCCGGTCAGTATGGGCCACTAGAAACCCACCAACATCATGTTGTGGTTTTCTGTAACTGAAAGTCACGTGTGGTTTTGTACATTAAATTATAAGGGGGTTGGTTTATCTTGTGAATAATGTGATTCATATTGATTGAATCTTCTCTGTATTAAGCAGAAAGAGAAACTGAGATGATGTGAAGAATATGAGTATGGTGGAGGGTTATCATGCATGATGACCTGTACATGACATAAACATGAGGAAAGGCACCAGAAGTACAAGAGAGGGCCGCGTGATGATGCTGGAGAGAAAAAAGATAGAAAGTAGATTTTTGTGGGGGAGGGGTTGGTGTAAAGGGTGGAATATATGGACATAGTAAAGATATTGTTTATGATACATGGTGTTGATATCTATCATCAGGATAGGGTAGATAGAAAGTAGTAGAAAAGAATGTAGAGACGCTGGAATAGCCATTGTAAGGTCATCCTATAGTGTTATCACATGTTACATTCCTATTGTAAAGGTTATAGTTTGATTTATCTTTATCTTAGTTTTCTGTATCATTCATCTGAGGGTATATAACCCATAACCTTGCCTAGTTTGGGGCCTTTTGAATTTTCCTGGCTGGGAACCCAATCAACGCAGCAGTTGTACATGACAGAAAAATATACTTTTTCCATCTACGTCCAAACCTTTTGGTTCCTTATTTGAAGTGGGGATATTTTTCCCCACACAACATGGCAAACCATCATGTTTCCTAAAGGGGAAGATAAAAAGAAACTGACTTTCATACTTTATTAGATTCCCACTGGAGACTCATTTTGGAGCTGCAAGTTGGCTTTGACAGGAAGGTTAGATCCACTGTCCAATAAACCTGAAGATTATGGTGGCTTTTAGCATTTTCTTCCTCCTCCCTCTGCAATCATCAACCTCTCTGACCCCAATTTATGAAGAGCCCAAAATAGTAATTCATCATTTTTGTTTGTGAATTTCTATTTTTACCTGTTTCAAAAGTATTGCTTTGCCCTATACTTCATAAAACTTCATGATGATCAAATGGAATTGGCTTATTCTAGGGTTTTCTGGCGGAGGATATTATGTTTTCATCTCCCGCTGATTGGTGAGGAGATTCAGCACAGCTGCCGGATTGCACAGGATGGAAGGCAGCTTAGAAGAAAAGATCACACAAAGCTGCCTGGTAGAAAAACTCATTTCTGGACTTTAACACGACACAATTAAGGAGACAGTGCAAACGTGATCAGAACCCGAGTATACAATTTAATTTAATTTCAGCTGATATTGTTTGTTCTTTTAGCAGTGTTGCAAGATTAGAAGCAAAATGAAAGAGAATTAAAATCTTTGTTGTGAAGGCATAGGAGTTTTTTGTGTGGATGTGCAGGCACATGCGTCCAAGTTAGTCTGGCAACATTTTGGAAAATAGTTTGGTCTTGCCTTCATCCTACAGTTGAGGGTCTAAGGAAGAACTAAAATTCACAGGGTCTTGGTTTCTAGCGCAGTGTCTTTAACTCTATGACAAAGTGCCTCTCATGATGATGGGGATGATGATGATTTGGTTCATTTTCAGAAGTGTTTTGGCCCTAAGGCTGAGAGAAAGGAACTGGCCCAACGTCACCCAACTGGTTTTGTGCCTAAGGCAGGGCTAGAATTCATGATCTTCTGATTTATTAACCTGGTGCCTTTAAACACCACACTCTAGCTGTTTCCTTAGCATAATATATTCTTTCTGATATTTGACATATGTGATTTGCAGGCTAAAACACTGGAATGTTAAAAAAAAATCACTTTGTTCTTTGTAAGCTGTTTTCAGTGCACATTTTTGAGAGAAGCGAGAGCAACAGCTCTATCAAGACCTATATAAGTCTGCTTGAGTACAATAACAAATATTTCCAATATAGATGCATACTTTGTGTTCTCTTGACCTTGACCTGTTGAAAGATCAAGAGAAATTGGAGACGCAAAATCCAGAAAAAGGTATTTGGGGCATATGCTTTCCTGAACAAATGTCTCAAGGCAACAAAAAAAAGCTTGCTCAAATGACAGTATATTAATAAAAGGGAGGTGGCAAATAAGCAAGAGATTGTATTGGGTCTCACCTTATTTCAGAGTTCTGCCCTCATGTTCCTCACACTGGAGCATATCTTTTGATCTGTTGAGGTTTAGATGGCCTCTGGGCAGAAAAAAATGATGTTTGCTTATTTAGCAGTTACCCCACGCTGCTGCCTCCTATTTTACTTGTAACCCAGCAAGGACATCTAGATCCTTTTAATGTTTGTTATGTCCTACCTTTTTCTTGCCCGAACGCAGAACTTGATGGATAGTCTGCCTTTCTACCTCTTCCATTTTCATCCTATCCATGTCACTCCATTGCTCAACCATCTCTACCATCTTCTTTCTCATTTAAAGAATCAGCTTTTGTGCCACATACAAATTTGATACACGGCCCCTTAAACTCCCTCACTCAAGTAATAAATAAAAATGCAAAAGAGCACAGGGCCCAGCATAGAGCCTTGTAGCCTTCC
>JANHJO010003243.1:105595-120073 GCA_032468235.1 Pseudoxyrhopus heterurus
GGAGCCATATAGTATAATGAGCACTTTTTAGTCATTTATAGTGTACCTAACTTAACAACAGCTTGAAGGAACTGGAAATGGCAAATGACACCATGTGGAAGTGCCCTTCACTGTTTGGAAGACAAAGTTAACTGAAGGGAGTTAAGTGTAGCCTTGGGCGGACTTGGGGCTATTTAATACTAAACATAACTCACTTTTGTTAATTGACTGAGTCAATTAACCTGGTTTTCCATTCACAGGATATGGTAGCCTCATCCCCTTGACTACATTAAACATGTCATGAGAACAGAAACCTTGTATACTAATGCAAGTTGGAATCTCGATTCCTCTACATTTGCGATGCTTTTATAAAGCAATATTTTTCATGAACATTTTTTTCACAGGAAAGTTAAGCAATTAATCATTTGCTGACTCAGATAACACTGGATATCTGGGTTTTAGATTTTTTTGTCACTCTTCAGCAGCATAGTACTGAAAGGAAATGCTATTTCCCAGTTATGATATTCTCTGTCTCTCTATCCAATATGTGTGCTAGGAATTGTTCTTATTAGGAAGACAAAATACTAGAGAAAATATTACAATGCTCCAACACTGGAGGTTTTAAGAGTTTGGACAACCATTTGTCTGAAATGGTATATAAGGTTTACTGCCTGAGCAGGGGGTTGGACTAGAAGACCCCCAAGGTCCCTTCCAACTCTGTGAGTCTTTCATTCAGATGGATTTGGTTGATATGATGTCATTCAAATGCATCCAGAGGTGCTATTCAGCCAGTTCCGACAGGTTCTGGAGAACCGGTAGTGATAATTCGGAAAACCGGCAAATACCACCTCTGATTGGCCGACCACATAGCCACGCCTACCGAACCGGTAGTAAAAAAAATTTTGAATCCCACCACTGAATGCATCCTGAGATAAAAACATGTAGATTCATTCCTTGTTGGAAAAGCCAACACAATTCCTCTGGATGAAAAATTAAGCAAAGGCTTTTGATTTAGTTTAAATCAGCAAGTTCTTTTTAAAAAAACGACAACATTGCATATCCAGTACAATTTATATTCTCTTGTGCCTCAATCTGACTTTTAAGTCCTTAAATTCTGTAAATCCTCTCGTTTTTACCTTCCCTCTTAGGGGCTTATTTAAGAGATTTGTTTTTACAGTCCAAATCAGATTCCTACTCATTGCTTAGTTTTGAGGCCCTTGTGGGATCCGGGCGGTTGTACCATGAAAGTATGTCAGCAACATCCTCTTCTCTCCAAGGTGTTTGTTTCTAAACCATCTGGTGAGATTGGACTATGAGATGCCAGCTGTGCTTCAGTTCCCTCAAATCCTTTCTCCCAAGATTGTATAACATGTGGGGGCATGTAGAAAGAAGGTGAGAATCAGAGCCTTTAGGCCACTGAGTCCAACCCCTTGCTCAGTGCAAGGACCCAGTTTAAAACATTCCCCAGAGACAGCTGCCAGCCTGGGTTTGAACACAGATGCTGAGAAGAAGCTCACTGTCCAGGAGCCCATGGGGGTCATTGATTCCACTGTTGAGTTGCACTAACTGCTAGGATGGTTTTTTTGTTTGTTTGTTTTTTGTAATATTCAGCCAGGAGTTGCTTTTCTGTAGAGGCCTATATTGGGGTGGGGTCATCTAGAAGGGACCACCCAAAATATTACCAATCCTCATTTTTCTTATCAAATGGTGTGACCCAGCCTGATTAAATAAGGGGGCATTGACTATCTCTGGTCTTATATAATTCCAAATCTTGCACTTGGAAGTGAAAGAAGAGGTCTTGAGTATTCATTCATTCATTCATTCATTTATTCACTCATTTATTAAAATTGTATGCCTCCCATCTCTCTTATCGAGCAACTCTGGGCAGTTTAATGGTCTCCTTCCCCATATTTGAGGAGTGCTGTCCTATTCTCCATCAGTCATCTTTTCTCCCTAATAAACATTCCAGATCTTTTCATTTCCACGTTTTCTCTAATCGTCTGATCATCCTTGTTGCTCCTCTTTGAATTAATACCTATGAATTGGATACAATTGGAGTGGAGTCGGACCAACACCAAGCTACCTATTACATCCCATGATTTGGGAACTATATTTCTGCTAAGGCAGCCTAAATTTTCACACACTTTTTCTGAAGCCCCAACACACTGCAAGATCATAGTTGTGTTTGCAATCTTCTCTATTCCAACATCTTTTCTAACACATGCATTCCTTAATCTATGCCTGCGCATTCAATTTCTGTTTTCTAAGTTAAATTTTGCACTTGAGTATTTTCGTTCTGTTATTTTTCAGCCCATTTCCTTAACCCATCACAAATGTTTTAAATTTTATTTATAACTTCTAGGATATTGGCTATTTATCATTTTTTATAAATTCCCTTCATTTTTTTTTTGCCCATGTCATTAATAAAAATATTGAAGGGTACAGGACCTAAGACTCAATCTCATGATAGCCTACATCTCTCCCCTTTGATGAAGAACTGTAGATGAACACCCTTGGAGTGTGGTTTTTGAGCCAGCTATATATCCATTTAATTGTCTGCCATTCAGCTATCATGTAACTAGCCTGTAAATCAGAATGGCACTTTGTTAGATACTTTACAGACATCAAAATATGTCGGGAACATCTCAAAATCTTTGCCTTCTTTTTTGCATTTGAGTGTGACACGGCAATTCTTCGCCCATGGCTAGTATAGAAATGATGCTTGGGCAGTGGAAAATCATACTTGATTTACCATACTAAATACTAAATAGTTTTGTTCAAATTTTCTAGTTCCTGAATGCACAAAGAGTATGTGATATGGGTATATTTAATAGCAGCGAAAGAAGACTTTTCTCAATGCTTTCTAATGATTTCTCCAAAGTGTTTACACTTAGGAATGTTTACAGGAAAAAGCTTAGGTACAAAGGTATGCAGTAACATAGGATAGCAATAGCAATAGCACTTAGACTTATATACCACTTCACAGTGCTTTACAGCCCTCTCTAAGCAGTTTACACAGTCAGCATATTACACAATCTGGATCCTCATTTTACTTATTTTATTAATTTATTTATTCAATTTGTATGCTGCCCACTTCCAAAGGACTCCGGGCAGCTCACAACAAATCGTATAAAACAGTATAACAGTATAAAAAATTAAAAGCAATCTAGAAATACATTGAGTTCCATTCGATCATCAACCCCAAGTCTGCCGGTACAACCAGGTCTTAAGTGCCTTCCGGAAGATTACCAGGCTGGGGATGGTCCTAATCTCTGGGGGAAGTTGGTTCCAGAGAATCGGAGCCATCACAGAGAAGGCCCTCCTATGCGGGCCCGCCGGCCGACATTATTTAGCCGACAGGACCCGCAGGAGACCGATCCTGTGAGATCTAACCAGGTGCTTGGAAGGATGGAAGGCTCAGTCAACTTTGAGCCTGTCAGGAATCGAACTGCCGAACTGCTGGCAGTCTGCAATACTGCATTCTAACCACTGCGCCACCACAGCTCATACTTGGATAAGAAATGGATAATTACCACTTACCGTCATCATCACTATAAGAGATATTGCTGCAGTTACCATTGTCATTGCTTTGAAACAGCTGTAGTAAGTTCTTCATTTCCTCCATAACAAAGACATACAGGTAGTCTTCAACTTATGCCACAACTGGGATTGGAACTTCTATTGCTATGTAATGCGATCATTAAGTGAGTTGCATCTGATTTTGTACCTTTTTTTTACCATGATCATTAAGTGAATCACATGGTCATTAGCAAATTACAAGGTCGTTAAAGGAATCCAACCTCCTCCATTAACTTTGCTTGTTGGAAGCCCCCTGGGAAAGTCGTAAATGACAATCACTGCAACTATCACAGATGCAGGTTGGTTGCAAAGCACTTGAATTTTCGTCGCATGACCGTGGGGACGGTGTGACGGTTTTAAGTACAACAACCAGTCAGTGGCATTTTTTTTCAACGCTGTCATAACTTCAGTCATTAAACGAATGGTTGTAAGTTGAAGACTACCTGTAATATGTCATGCTTTTCCAAATCTATGGCCTATCCAGGTCAACCAGGAGATTTTTTTCCCCCTAGATTTTAAAGCATTGCTCTTGCTCTGGACTTTTTTTTTTTCCATCTCTAGACCCTTTCAAATCACCTTGCACTGTGATAACAATCAGCATACCAATGAAGACTATACCTAAGCAATGATTTGTGTGTGGTAAACTGGAAAATATTTCCCTGACCCTTGTGATGCCTGGCATACAGCAGAAGTTAAACCCTGCTATTTTATGAAATAGTCCTGAAGTACGCCACATTATTTTATCCTCTCACTGAAAACATGCACAGTTGATTGGAATGCTTCAAAACATATTGGAGCATCCATAACGCATGACTGCAGTTGCATAAATGCATTTTTACTTCAAGTACATTTCAAAACTCAGTTCAGCAAAAGAGCAGGCTAAATGTATGCAAGGAGTCCTTTTGGCCATGTCTCCGATTCATGTGGACCCTATAATTGTGACTGCTTAGCTGGCTTATTCTCTTTGTTCAATTACTTCTTAAAGGTGTCAGGTCCCTTTTTTCAAAGTCTTGGGCGAGACAGTTTCCATAGCTTTGTCCTTCACGGTTCTCCTCAGTTTAGTTCAGAATCGCCCAAAATTCCCTCTGCTCCAAATGCACCTCCTTTTCACCCAGGGGTAACAGTGGAGAAATTCTGGAAAATTCTGTTAACCAAACAAAGCAGCACCCCATCACATTTTGTCTCCTCGCAGGGCTGCTTTTTCCATTGCAAGGGTTGTGTTTGGGAGCAGAAGAAAAGAAGTTTATGGAGATTCTCGGTCATCCAGGTCATGGTTATCCCAAAAGGTGCTTCTTCAAGAGGCAACTGGACTTCCAGAAAGTCCAGTTGTCTCTTGAAAAAGCACCTTTGGGAGAAGAAAGAAAGATTCTGTCTCCAAACTACCATCTGGAAGTTGAATAGAAGTTGAAGCTTGGGAGATATGTCGATGAAGATTTTCAGTCCTTCAGGTAGAACTGTCTGGAAGTTCAGTCATGGCAACTGGACTTGGCTTTTTGTTGGTTTGAGACGTTTTGTTGCCCATCCAAGCAGCTTCTTCAGTCTCAACAAATTGTTTGGGGGTATCTGAGTAGAGAGAGAATCGTTGGAATGTGCCAACTCTTACACCTCTTAGGGGTATCCCCGCATTTCGGGGTTTCTTCCCCAAGTGTATGGTACTTTTCAGACGTTTCCTAAATACCCCTAAGAATTTTAGGAGTTGGCAGATTCCAACGACTCTCTTGCCTGCTCAGATTCCCTTTACCAACTTATTCAGATTGAAGAAGCTGCTGGGGTGGGCAGCGAAACGTCTCACAACCAACAAGAAAGTAAGTCCAGTTGCCATGACTCAATTTCCAGATGGTAGTTTGGAGACAGAATCTTTCTTCTACCTGGATGACTGAGAATCTTCATCAACATATCTTCCAAGCTATAGTTTTCCATCTTATTAGAGTGAGCATTCATCTCCTATCCTGACTTGAGCAAACGCTTTTACTTTGTGACATACAACAACTTAGAGAAATGACCAACTATTGACAGTGAAATAGAACAGAGCATGGAACCAGTATGGTCAGCTCTGAATTGTTGTTCTCTAAGGAAATTAGTGAGGGCAAAAGAAGAAGGGGACGACACAGAATGAGGTGGCTGGATGGAGTCACTGAAGCAGTCGGTGTGAGCTTAAATGGACTCCGGGGGATGGTAGAGGACAGGAAGGCCTGGAGGAACGTTGTCCATGGGGTCGCGATGGGTCAGTTACTTCACAACTAACAACAACAAAGGAAATTACAATAATTTAGGGATGGGATGATTGAGGGATAGGGATGGGGAAAGAGTCGGAGGTATAAAAAAATTTATAGAATCCTAGATGTTCACCCTTACTTTCCTTCAAATTGTCAACTTGGCAATTTGTTGTTTTTGACATCTGAGCAACTCTACTGAAGTAAATGAGGCTATTTAGATTTCTCTGACACCAGCCATGGGGATGTAGATACCAAAGATCATGTGGAAGAGGAGATTGAAGCATGGCTCCATTTTCCTTGGTGCAAACCTTCTTAGCTGAGCATGTTAGTTGAATTTAGGTCTCATTCTGGAATGAGGGAGATCCCTGATCACTTGACACCTCTTTCCATCAGATATTAAAATTAGACATTTGATTTTTTTTAAAAAAAAAACATGGTCATATGATTGGCGACAGTGTCAAAGTATTTTTAAAATGTTAAAATAGCTATCAACAACGTCCATAAAATCAGGGCATTAAATAAATGGGGAGACAGTCCCGCTAAGTTCCAATAAGCATCAGCTTGTTATTTCCTTCCATCTCCACCGAAAGCAATGCAGTCCTTCCCAGTCTGTCCTGGCTAGTCCTCTTATTCCTACCTTCAAGAAGACCACAATTCCTTATTTGCACCTTTGTTAACACATGAAATTGTATGGCACCCAATCTAAAAAGAAAATCTTCCGTGTGCACATCACTGCAACACGGAGTCCCAGGTCTCCAAAGAAGACCTTTCTGTCCCAGAAAGCTTAAGCAAAGATGGAGAAAGAGCAGGTCAGTCACTGAAATCTTCCTGTGTTCTTTAGGAAGTACTCACGAAAGACTCGGGAGCCATGAAACCACAAGGTTCTTTTAAGCAGTGAGAAAAATCCCATTCCCCACCCACTTACCCATTCTGTCTGGAACTTTCTGCCTCAGACTTTTAGCTTTAAGCTGTTCGTGTGCTGAGCTGCCATCTTACCCGAACTGCCTTGCGTTGTGAGGAGGTTCTCCTCCGCTCAAACCAAGCACGGCTTCCATATGGTGCGATCGAAAGCTGCTTCCATGTGGAGCCCATGTGTGCCTGTGCATGTCATCGCTTTCCGAGGCCAGCGTGTTCATTCGCCTGGCAGAGGAAGGCATTCTGGTGAGCTGTCAGCAAGGCCAATCCCCACTTTACTGAACTGGAAAACAAAAGTCTGCTCCAGCAACTTAATAGAAGGCCTCTGAATATGTCAGCTGGATGTTTTTCTTCATGAGTGAAAACGAAACAAGTTAGCTTGATGTTTAATCTTCAATATCGTTTAAAATGGCTTTGTTTTTCCAATATAGCCAAGCCCAATGGAGTGTTACGTTCTTCCATATTTTTATCCCCGGTTTGATTCTGCTCACCTTTTCCTCTTGTCAGTTGTAAGCAATGTCACCACATGGATTTCCCCATCTCTCTGTAAATTACAGTTAGTCCTCGACTTATGACTGGAATTGAGCCCAGTTCTTATAGTTGTAAGCTGAGGCCAGACCTTTTTTTTTTTAACTTTTTTTTTTGCGTGGTTAAGCGCACAGTGCAGCTGTTAATCAAATGAATTTTCTGCAATCAGTTGGTGGGGGGAGGGGTTTGCCAGAAACTGTAAGTAAATTCCAAAAAGTGGCAAAAAACGTCACAAATTGCAGTCACGTGATGCTGTCAGTGGCAATGAAGAGGAGCTGACTGCCAAGCATGCAAGATGCCCTGAGCAGGAGGTTGGACTAGAAGACCTCCAAGGTCCCTTCCAACTCTATTATTCTATGTGATCACATGGTGGTGTGCGCAGCCATCAAAAATTGGTCATAATTAGCTTTGGGGAGAGTCTATTGTAACATTAAATGGTCGTTAAGTGACCAGTCGTAAATCAGGGATTACCTGTATGTTTCTCCCTCTCTCTCTCAGAACAGGCAACCCTTCCCACTTGCCCTCTACCGAGCAGACACTAGTTATTTAACTACAGATGGCACATTGCTGAGGAAATTGCTATAAACTGTACTAGATGTGGTTTATCCACAGCCAATCGTGTGGATTTTTTTTTTTTAAACATGGAGATGGCTGTGAAGAAATTGAAAACTTTCCCAGCAGATGTGTATATTTGCACAGTTTCCTTAGGTAAACAGATAGCTCCTTGAGTCTGAATAAAGTAGTGAATTTTGCAAAGAGTAGACAGAGAACTAATGTGAAATACCAGAGGCCTATACCTCAGATGTACGGTAATAATTTGTCCGGGCCAGCATGGGGAGAGAGGAAAGTGGGAAGAATCAGACTTACATGCCATGTTAACTTGTTTGGGAAACTTGCATCTTTCATGGATGGAAAGAAAATCAAAGTACTCAAATGTGCGTTCGTTTGCCTAAAATGAATGTTTAAAAGTGCTTAATTTCAACAGATCTAGCCCAGTTAGCTCTTTTCTTTGTGGTTGTGGGAGCACCTGGTCGCACGGTCTCCCTTCTCATTGACTGAGGTGGCCAAGTCATTCCAATCGATGCCTGTCTAGCCATCCAGGGTTTAGGAAATGTTTTCTCCATACTAACCAGCTTTTGAAATGAATTTGGAAATAATGAGACTCGCCTTTTCGGTCGCTCTTCTTCGATTCTTTCCTTCGAAGGAAAGGATCCGTTCAACAAAACGTGCGAAC
Organism: Pseudoxyrhopus heterurus; assembly: GCA_032468235.1. Taxonomy (NCBI): domain Eukaryota; kingdom Metazoa; phylum Chordata; class Lepidosauria; order Squamata; genus Pseudoxyrhopus; species Pseudoxyrhopus heterurus. The sequence continues at coordinate 114,047 of JANHJO010003243.1, forward strand.
TCAATGGGCTTCGGCATTTCCATAAAATAAAACTGATGGTGCGTAGAGTTAGTGAAACCCTTTGTGTGCCAGATCCAGCTGGGATAAATTCAGCTCTCTAGAGATTGATTTCATGTAGTGCCAGGGATGTCCACACGCGTAGTTGAAAAGTCGAGATGGTGGCACGACAGGGCCATCAAAGCTCTGCCTGTTTTTATGTTTAGTGCAATCCCCGTAAAGCCAGGCAGAGTTTCCATCCCATCATCACAGGCACGAATTAGACTTCTTCTTTTTTTTTTTGCCACACTTCTGTAGAGCACCATTGACCCAGTTGTGTTGTGAGGCAGGGCCATGACCAGAGAGGTATTCTTACTCCTAGTTGTTGTTTTATATCCAAGTACCGTCATCTCTAGGGATTGCAGACAGACTAGTGACAGAAAAGTTCATTTAATAATTAAGTCATACATTTTGAAAGGTCATGAACAATCAGCTGACAAAAACAGCTCTGCTTTTCTTAGCATGCAGGTAGCAGGGTTTGGGTCTCCAGCAATTATTCTCCCTTTCTCTGTCTCTCTCGCTGTCTGAGGCAAACACCTAACAGCTCAGTGCTTTCCCTGACGATCTTGCTAATCTAATTCCCTTTAGAAAAATAGCCATAAAAGTGAACTGCCTAACATGTTCCAGCTGTAGGGATTGTCTTATATACATGTTTTCTTTTTGGAAATAATTAAGTTTCAGGATGCAGACTTATTCAGCTTCTGGCTATTCATTCCTCCTTGTATTCTACCTAATAAATAGTTTGAGAGGGAGAAAGGCACTCGTTTCTCCGCACTAGAAGAAGGGGAAGGGAAACAAACCTACTCCACTTGCGTATATCAAACACTCCCAAGTGTTCCATTACATTATCATTTGTTTGTTTGTTTTTATTTAAAGAAAAAAACATTTCAAACCTTCACGTCTCTTTAGTATTTAAAAGTAGTGGGCGGGAGGACGGGGGATGTATTGTTTGAAAGTTTTCAGGGGATTCCACTTCCTCACCCCCACCCAAAAAAGTTTTTTTCTAAGTGTGATTTGCTTTCTCTGCTGTCAACATTAATATCAATATTAACACAATGTGTAGTCTAAAACTAGTTCCTTTGTAGTTTGCATGGGATGTGAATGCTGTCTCAACGTGCCCAGATCTAGAAAACCCATTTTACTACTGCATGAGCATCAAATCAGATGTCAGAAAATACATATTTTTTTGTGATAATTTGGTGAAACTGACCACCGATACAGTCTCTGGTTGCAGTAGTGTGTTGAATGATTTTTTTTCTCTCTCTCTCTCTCTCTCTTTATACATATTTCTCTATATTTGGAGCTCTAAGCTTCTTAGTAGTATGGGCTGACTTTTATTGAGTACTTGCTCTCTTATCGCATGGCCTTGGTTAAGTGTTAGAAGTTGGACCTAGGCTGTTTTTTTATTAGTGTTTGGCTTTGTAATAACTGTGCATGCTCAGCTTCTGGCCTCATACCCAGCTTTATTCTCTGCACACCAGTCTTGAATAGCTACAGTGCTCAACCGAATTTTGGCGCACCTGCTTCCCCGGCAGGCTCCAATCCAGCCCGGCCCGGAGGATTTCCAGGGGCAAACAGCCCGGGTCCAGTTGCAGACCTCTACGGTACAGCCAGTCAAGACTCCGGTGTGGGTAACTACATAAGTGCTGCCAGCCCCCAGCCTGGCTCTGGCTTTGGGCATGGAATTGCTGTAAGTAACTCTCTTTGTCTTCCTGTTTCTTCTCTTGCAGAAGCTCTAGAGCGAATACAATCTGTTGGCACTGCAATGCTCTTCTATGGAACCTTTCAAAGCCACATGATCTGGGGCCCTGTCCTATGAATTGGACACTACTGTTTATTCACACACACATGCTCTATAGATTCCATATAACAGAATACTCCTATTTTGATAGAGTCTGCATACTGTTTCTCTGGACTTGCTAGAAACCTCGTTCAACCAGACCCCACATTCTGATTTATTTATTTTTTGCCAGAAATTGGATGAGTATTGGATTCCCATATTTTAGTTACACAACAATTGAGAGATGCCCGTTTAACATACTGTATTTATACCAATGGAAGAAAGGGAGAAAACAGATATATCAAGCTACAGAGCACACTAAATTTTTCTTTCCCATGGGATGTGTCCTTTTCTTTAAGAACATCTGCAAAAATGCTATACCCTAAACTTGATTCATTTTTCAGATTGTCCTCGACTTACAACCACAATTGAGCCCAAAATTTATTTGTTAAGTGAATTTTGCCCCATTTTACGACCTTTCTTGCCACAGTTGTTAAGTGAATCACTGCAGTCATTAAGTTGGTAACACAGTTGTTAAGTGAATCTGGCTTCCCCATTGCTTATCAGAAGATCACAAAAGGGGATCACGTGACCGTCATAAATATGAGTCGGGCCAAGTTAAGTGTCTGAATTTTGATCACTTGACCATGGGGATGCTGCCAACGGATGTGTCAAAAATGGTCTTAAGTCACTTTTTTCAGTGCCCTTGTAACTTTGAATGGTCACTGAATGAAGTGTACTAAATCAAGGCTACCAATGTATCAGTAGCTCTGAGTGTTCCTCAAGACACATTTCTGTATTAAATTCATTGATAGCTTAGTGTAACAGATGTATGCGTAGACATCTGCGTCATTTATAGAAGCACACTTATGACTTCAACATCGCAAAGAAGGAATGGCCTACAATTGCATTGTGCAAATTGCCCACTTTCTCCTTAGCCAGGTTAGAACTGAAGCATTGGTCTACTATTTAGCAGGGGAAGTTGCCATGCCCTGCACTTTAATAGCCAATTAAATGACCAAATTAAACTATATCTCTCCCTTGAGAATGGTTCTAATGAATCCCAAGCAAAAGGGTAGTATAGGAGGTAGGGGAAATATAATGTAAATTAAACTTGAAGGGCCTAAATTATTCACAGAAATGCTAGCAAGTTGTGCAACATACCTTTTCTCAAATGAATAACAACAATGTTGAACATTAACGTGGTGCAATTACTAATGTGGGGGGGGGGGAAATACTAATTTGGGAGTGCAAATTTTGCATGCAATGTTCATTTCCTCTAATTCTGCTGTTTTCAAATTGTGTGTGGTAGCATGAATGTCCTGCATATCTTCGTAACTAGTTAATAAAACGATTTTAAAACAACTTTGAAAAATTTCACAGACATGCCACACGCATGGCCATAGCTGGGTTATTTTGTCTCAAAAATGCAGACAAGTTCCTCAAATTATTTTACTTGCTAAAAAATAACCCAAGTATACTGAACCCTTGTTTCATTTCTCTCCCCTTGTAATGTCACCTGGGTTACTGGTAAATCCCATTGGAACAAACTGAATGTGGTGAAATACAGATTATTCTGATCAGACCTACGTCAATTTAAACTGCCATCTATCACCGCTTACAACACCCCTCATTTCCATTTTGCACCTATAGAAAAAGATTGGATTGTTCTCGAAAAGGGTGTGTGCTGCTGACCTTCACTGTGCTCTGTTTTCTAAAGAATTACTCCGTAGTCAGCATTATGTTTGGTCTGCACCGCCCAGTATAGTCTCTTAAATTATTTTGCGTCTACAGAGCTGTCTCTTTAATTTCATCTCTAATATTTTTTTCAAAAAGTGTCTGCCTTTTTAATACATTTATGCCATCCATTTACTAACAGCAGTTTAAGGATACTCAAATTTACTTTTCAGCACCCTTAAATTTGAGCTTGTAAATATATGAGCAAGAACAGATGGCAACAATATTCATGCTAGCAACACCAATACTTGATAATTTTTGATAATTCATGCAAAACAGTAAATAAAATCATCTCTTCCCTTGTATGATATTAGTAACAATTGCAATTGTACAATTTTAGGGGCCTTTGATTGCAACGGCTTTTACAAATGGATACCACTGAAACGTTACACAGGGTTGGTTGCCATCTCACTTGGAGGTATATCAATATATAGCATTTATATTTCCTACTATATCCCTTCCCTCTTGTTGGGGGGTTAAATTTTGATACCTTTATTCTTCCTTTATTTTATTTTTTTTCTTAAACATTTTAAAATCAACTTTTTGGGCTGGAAACTTGAAAGGTATCCTGAAGCAATTCTGGAAAAAATAGTGCTTACAGCAGTTAAATTTTTTTATGCAATTGCTATGATTATTTAAACCAATTCTAAATACTGGGGGTTACTCGAATGTTTGAGGGAAAATCTACTTAGTCATGTGAATTTGAAAAAAAAACTCTTTTTAAAATTGTAATGCTTTTAAAAAAACCAATTCATTTTTATGTTAAAGACTGTAAGCACAATACGTGTGATTTGTTCTTAAAGAACAATCATGAAAATTGGGAATTAAATTTCAACAAATTAAAAAAAATCATTTATTACAGTAATGTGTATTCTGGATCCCCACCTGTTTCCTCCTCTTTTACCTATACAGTAGAACCTCGGGTCACGAAATGCTTCTGATCACGACCAAATCGGATCTGACCAAAAAATCCGCTAAATGTTTCACTCTGGTCGCTAACATATCCTCGGGTGGTGATCAAACACAGCCACGGCGATCTCCCCTGCCGCGCCAGTTTTTTTTACACGCATGTGCAGTCAGTGTTGCGACCGAAGTCCTGGAACGGACTCAGGTTGCGAAATCAGGCTGTGACCGAAGTCCTGGAACGGATTATGGTCATGACCGGAGGTTCCACTGTAGCTTTTAACACAGTATTTTTTTATACTTCCAATTATAAACATTTAGTTTAAAAGAGAGCCATAACCAGGATAATGTAAGGAAAATGTGTAAAATTGTTGCTAATTTTAACTGTGTACTCGATCTATTGCATGAATTCTAATTTCCAAATCAAAGCATGAAATTAAAAGTATGATTGCTGAAGCAAACGCATTTTTCATGTGTGAAGATGAAGCCAATTCACTGAATGTGGGAAAGGGTGGAAGGAGCTGGTCGTGATCAAATTAAGATTTTTTTAAAAGCTTCTAAAAGGTATGATGCTTTGGAAAGTAACAGTGGTTCCCTGTTTCTTCGGGCAACTAGAGACATTGGGGGGAGCACACAGGATTTCATAGTTATGTCTTCTCTTGGGGAAGATACTTCTTCAAACCTTTGAAACTAAGTACTTGTGACATTCACCAAATGCGATTCCTGTGGTGCTATGTGGCTGATACACCATAATGAAGCCTGAATGTAGAAAATTTGTCTAGTCACTTAACTTTGGCTTTGGTCGGAGTCTGCCTAAAAGCCCAGTTGCCCTGCATGAGTTCCAGGACTGAAATGTAGGGAAGCAGGCAGGAAAACGTAAAATTACCTCAGGGGTAAAAAGGGCTTCTGTCCGCCTCTCCACATGCATGTAGGCACACACTTTTTGTATGGTTCAGGGTGTGTAGTTCCTGATTGATCCTGATATAAACAGATTTGGTCTCTTGTTTTCTGCCAAAAATTAGGTCTGCTAATGGATCCTCAAAAGCAAGTCCCAATAATTTCTTGTTCCTAGCATAGAGAAATGTTAAAAAGAGGCATAAGGTGAGAACACTGTTTAAGCACTTAGCATACTGTACGCACTCACCTTATAAAGCCATAATAAAGATTGGCAAGCCAAGAAGGTGTCCTTGATGTTACTTTTCACAAAGGGAAAAGGGTCCTTCTTGGACTGTGGGTGCCAAGAAGTTCACGGGCAAGATAAACCACAGCTTCTGTGACTCTTCATCCTTCTTTGTTACCCTTGTTTTGAGGATGTTTGTTGCCTCAGGAAAGGACTCACTATTCAAAAGATGAGCAGGAGGTGGTAGACAAGGCAAGGGTGGCCTTTTCTAATATATTTTTAATTGGAACAATCCCATCTCCTCAGCATTTCACATCTGTCACTAACCCAAGAAGAAATGTGCAGGAGAGAAGTTGAGAGTAGATGCTCAGACACAGTGGTGGGATCCAGCTGGAACGCCCCGGTCCGGGCGTACCGGTAGCGGGATTTCTGGCTGGCCCCGCCCACTCCC
>JANHJO010003244.1:13358-24817 GCA_032468235.1 Pseudoxyrhopus heterurus
ATTCTTTAAATGCAGTAGTCTCATCTTCATAGCAAGAAACAATCTCAGTGTGTTGCCTCTATTTCTGCTTCAGAGGTCAGAAAATATTCTCAAGCTGTGATTAGCCTAATTGTGATGCAGCCTGGAGGTTCTTAGGGAAAGTGGATGTCTGATTAGGCCCTGATTGGACTTCCTTCCCCTGTGTTCAATTGCACAGCAGAGCTCAGCACTATAAATCGGTGATTCATGCCGGGGCTCAAACACTGAGCTAGGAAATCAATGCACAGCCAGGGGAAAAAAAATAGAGATGGAAACCTGACAAGAAAGAGGAGAAAGCAATGAGATCAATTCTCTGCTTTTAGATATTGTGAAATCAATATGGCTATGAGAATCAATTAGAACAGCTGATATACTACTCTGGCAGCTCCAAGCTATCTTGAGCCATGAAAGTCCTCCTTACTTCGGAACTGGCCCTTCAAAATAGTCTTGGTGCATTTCCCCACAAGAGACAACCAAGGAGCAGCACCTAGACAACTTCGACTGATCCAACCTAGTACCTGGAAGAAAGTGAACCAGGAAACCCTAAGACTGTGAACGAGTTTGGGACATTGAAGAACACTTCCTGAACGTAGAAGTGAAGCAAACCACTCACAACTGTTGCCAAGAAAACAACCTGGATATGTCCAGGGTTGTGGTTAGCAGAAGATAAGGTTAATTGAAGGAGATTGTAAATTGAAGGGATCATACTAATCCATGACACAAGCTGCTTTGCAAACTTGGGAAGAGGAATTGGCAATTAAATGCTCCCCTATAAAGTTTCCTGTTCAGAGTTCCAGGGCACGTTGCCTTTTTTCTGGCTATACTATTCCAAGTCCCTCCTTGTTCATGTACAACCAGAGTCCCTCTAAACATTCTTTATTCTTTAATGTGGAAGCTGTACTATTTCTTTGTTCCAGATTGCTTTCTCTTCTCCCATCTATCCAGTTCCAAATGCATGTTTACGTCTGTCTTCACAAGGGTTTAAGGGTGTTTGCAGGAGAAGTAAAAAAAGCAACAGCTCAAGATGGTGACCGTGACAGTCTGATTGAAGTTTTGCTTGTTTTGATGTGCAACAACACAGTCTCAATTGCACTATCAAGGGTGTCATCTTGCCTTTTATTTACCATGCCTATGGACACTCTTGTATGGGCCTGCCCACAATCAGACGTATATAGATAGTCCTTGACTTATGACAGTTTAGTGACAGTTTGAAGTTACAATGGCACTGAAAATAATGACTTATGACAATTTTTCACACTTATGAACATTGCAGCATCCCCCGGGTCACGTGATTTACACTCAGATGCTTGACAACTGACTCGTATTTATGACGGTTGCAGTGTCCCGGAGTCATGTGATCCTCTTTTGAGACCTTCTGACAAGCAAAGTCAATGGGGAAACCAGATTCATTTAACAACCATGTTACTAATTTAACTACAGTGTTTCACTTAACAAATGTGCCAAGAAAAGTCGTAAAATGAAGTGAAACTCATTTAACAACTTTCTCACTTAGCAACATAAATTTTGGGCTCAATTGTGGTCGTAAGTTGAGGACTACCTATAGTTACAGAAGAGAGATGTACTGTTATAAAAAAGCAAAAAAAACCAACCCATATCGCTTACAGAATGAGTCAAACATCCATGTTTTTAGATCAGAGGCTGAGACTATTCTTACTTTTGGGTTATCAAAATGAACAAGCATGAAGCCAGAGATGTGATGTTGGGTGATCAAGTCCTTCTGAAAAAGAGACCCTATGGCACTTCACAGTGCTAGTGTTTTATGATCCAAACTGAAAAATGGGTTAGTTGGAGCAGCTCTGTTCTCGCTAACACAATAGATGTATGGAAAAATGTGCTCCCCCCAACCAAGTTGCCACAAGTGCAGATGAAAAGAACAGAAGAACCATTCATATTATAACATCAATATTTGAATTCATTTTGTGCAGAATTTGTAATCGGATAGCTAACCTTTCATACGGCATGGCTTTTCAATCGCTGTACCATTTCCACATCAATTATTTTCAGCCTAAACTATTCACTGGCTTATTTATCTACAGATTTCCCAACCAATTTTCTAAACAGTAGACACTCAAAGATTTGTGAAACAGCTCTAGAGGGAGAGACAGAATTACATAGATAAAAGCAGTTCTTCATATAATCTGATTCCATGTCTAGATCAGAAACTATTTTATACCTCAGTGAATATAGATGGATGAGACATTTGTGGTGAAGTTCATGGACTAGGAGTGAAGATAACCTACCATGTCGCATCATCTTACTTTTCCCTGAAAATGCTTTCTAACAATTTGTTTTCAGTCACCTGCCAAACTCATGGATTAATTCAGGGGTGTCAAACTAAAGGCCCACGGGCCAGATCCGGCCCATAGGGCCACCCTGGAAACAGTGAAGGACTGACCTGCAGTGCCTCTGCCAGCTGAAACAGAGCTCCTGTGGCCCTCCCGAGCTCCATTTTTGCTGGGAGACAGTTGCAGGAGGCCGTCCCAGCTGAAAATGGAGCTCGGGAGCTCATTTTTGCTGGCAGAGCACTCAGGCGACCACAGGTGCCCCAACACGAGTGACGTCAAGCTGGCCATGCCTACCCTGGCCCACCAAAGTCAAACATAACCCTGAGGTGGCCCTCAAAGAAATCGAGTTTGACACCCCTGGATTAATCAAATAAATATGGGGGATAATGGAGAACTGGCAGTGCATTAAGGGTTAAATTCAACTCTCTTATTCACCTTCATCATCAATGTTGTCATGGCCCAAACACACCTTTCATCCTTAGATGTAATCTCAGAAAGTTCCCAAATCCTCCTCATATCATGCCAGCCCTCCTTTCTATTTTTGCTTCATCTCAATTGCTTTGGAGGCAATTTTTCAAAGGCAGGGCCGGCTTCTTGGCTCTATTTTGGAATCTCGGAGAGAAACAGTGGAGTGGTGCTAGAAAAGATCTGCAGCTGCTGAGAGAGAAGGAAGAAGAGTGGAATTCACTGAGGAAGCTACTTCCAATGAGCCTCAAGTATAAGAAATACTGACCATGTCAGCATGGGAATTAAGGGAAAAAAATAATTTGATGAACATACCTGAGGAATATAGGCTGAGTCTAACCTGCAGAATATAAGTCTGTTTAATTAGATAAGACTAAGTGCTAGGTAGCCAAAAGAACATACTGTTTCCCCGAAAATAAAAGCTATCCTGAAAATAAGCCCTAGTATGTTTTATGCATGTGCCCTACCCCCAAAATAAGCCCTACTTAAGAGCCTGCATAGTCGGCTGGCTGCCTATTCCATCTGGTTGCTCACAGTGCCACGACCATAAGGTGAGGTGGGAGGGTGGTGGGGCTTCCCCACATTCCTCGCACCAGCTTACCTCAGAGCCTCCGCAGCCAGGCCATCCACACCCTGACACCTGCCTCACAGCGGCAGCACCAGCAGCCGTGTGCAGCACAGGCCAACATGGCTGCTGACCCACTTCTGCTTGCTTGCAGAGGAGGCTGAGTGGTATGATGGTGCTGCAGCCGCGAGGCGAGGCAAGGCAGGTGTTGGGGCATGGATGGCCTGGCTGTGGGACTCTGAGGTAAGCCGATGTGGGGCACGTGGGGCAGCTCCACCCCCATACTTTGCAGTGGCGGCAGTGGTGCACCGTGTGACCTCCTGTCCCGCCACTAGCAAGCAGAAGTGGACCTCTAGTACATGGAAAAATATAACACACCCTGAAAATAAGCGCTAGTGCTTATTTTGGGGCCCAAAAGAAAATAAGAACCAGTCTTATTTTCAGGAAAATGTGGGTAAAGACAACAGATTGATTGCAGATAAATTAAGAAATTTAATTGGCTCAAATAAACATATACCCTCTTTGGACAATAATTAGTACCATAGAGAACTAATATATCCCTTGAAATAAAAAACCTAGCAGGATTTTTTTTTCATTTAGGTACTATTGTGCTCAGGTCATTTGAAACATACAATGCTACACCTTAAATAATTCTGGCTTTATTTCATACCTCAGGAAGAAAACTCAACACATATATTTTTTTCCATTAGCACTTTAAAGTAAAAAATAAGAATAGATGCTACTCGTCTGTTGCACAATAATCAAAATGAGGTTCTAATTGTTGGTAACAGTGGGAATTGTTTAGGGTGACAGAACACTTAGGAAAAATAATGATTTTCAGACTAAGTAGTGTTCAAAAACTATTGATCCAACCAGAATACTTGATAATCCTGACTGAAATCTACATACATATCTACAAGTATTCAGCTATAATGTTTGTCAGGAATACATTTGAACTAAATCTTCTTTCGTGAAATTAATCCTTAAAATATCATTTTTACTGAGCCTTTTTGCCTTGGAGGAAGGCAGTGAACATATAAAGTCTTAGCCCGAATTTTACATTTGGCTAGTTCTGTTTTCAGGACAGCAAATGAGAATTGCTATATAACCATCTTCTTTCAAAAGATCTGTACTGCTCCAGTGGTGGGATTGAAATTTTTTTACTACCGGTTCTGTGGGTGTGGCTTGGTAGGCGTGGCTTGGCGGGTGTGGCTTGGTAGGCATGGCAAGGGAAGGATACTGCAAAATCCCCATTCCCTCCCCACTTCTTAGCCCTGGAAAATGGAAAAAATAAAAGATTTCTTCCAACAACCAGTTTTCCAAAGTGCTCAGAAAGTTAACAACTGGTTCTCGCGAATAGGTGCGAACTGGTTGAATCCCACTGCTCTTGGCATAGGATATAAGCCCTGTATGGAACTGTTTATTTTTTCCAGAAATCAAGTAAAACCCTAGAACTATATTAGCCAGGATTACTTACCATTAAAGGTAAAGGTAAAGGTTCCCCTCGCACATACTGTATGTACTAGTTGTTCCCGACTCTAGGGGGCGGTGCTCATCTCCGTTTCAAAGCCAAAGAGCCAGCGCTGTCCGAAGATGTCTCCATGGTCATGTGGCCGACATCACTAAATGCCGAAGGCGCATGGAACGCTGTTCCCTTCCCACCAAAGGTGGTGCCTATTTTTCTACTTGCATTTTTTACGTGCTTTTGAACTGCAGAAGCTGGGATAAGTAATGGGAGCTCACTCCGTTACGCGGCGCTTAGGGATTCGAACCGCCGAACCGCCGACCTTTCTGACCGACAAGCTCAGCGTCTTAGCCACTGAGCAATCGCATCCTAATTCTCCTAATGGCCCCCATTTTCTGAGCCCGTCAAAACCACACCTTTGGAACATCTCTGCCTTTAAGTCCGGCCATATTGATGCATACTGTAAACAGAGGATGAAGAAGAAAACCAGGGAGGGAAAATTGTGATAACAGGTCTCCGCAACTTACAACCCGCAATTGAGCCCAAAATGGATGTTGCTAAGTGAGAAATTTGTTGAGTTTTGCCCCATTTCACGACTTTTTCTCATCCCGTTTATTAAGTGAATCACTGCAGCTCTTAAATTAGCAACAGAGTTGGTAAGTGAATCTGGTTTCCCCGTTTGTTTTGCTTGTCGCAAAAGGGGTCACATGACCCAGGGATGCTGCAACCGTCATAAATATGAAACCAGTTGCCAAGCATCTGAATTTTGATCATGTGACTACGGGGATGCTGCAACTTAAGTGTGAAAAATAATCGTAAGTCACATTTTACAGTGCCGTTGTAACTTCGAATGGTCACTAAATGAACTGTTGTAAGTCGAGGACTACCTGTAAATGAAAGGCGAGACAGGGATCACTTGCACAGGGATTGGACAGCCATTTGTCTGAAATGGTACAGTATGGGGCCTCCTGCTGAAGCAGGGGGTTGGACTAGAAGACCTCCAAGATCCCTTCTAACTCTGTATTCTGTTATAAGCATCCTTCTCAAGTACTATGGGTTTGTTTGGCATGCAGCCCTGGGGTTTCATTGGCAGTGCGCCCCACCGGCACATTCCTCCCTCTCTTTGTTAGTGGCACGCAAGGTAGTTTGTGTTGGGGGAAAAGTATTCTGTTGGCTACTTCAGAAATGTCCCAGTGAATTACAGGATTCTCTACTTTCTGTAACAGGGTGGCATGCTTATCTGTGCCACGTGTTTAAATGTATAAAAATGGATGGTTGGGCATAGGAAGCATTTATCTGAAGTCGGGAAGAATTAAAATATAATTGGGAGCAAGTTTCTCAGCCGATCATAAATTTTGGGTTATTTTGTACTTTACACAATTTTGGACATTTTGGAATGCTTCTTTCTCCTCAGGGGAGACGGTCTTACTTAACCTTTTAAAGGCAGTTCAGGACTTTTATTTTTCAGTCCACCATCAAAGAGCTGGTCCATCCAATCAGTTGTACTTCATTTTATCTTGTTGTGTTTGAATAATTAAAAATAAAAGGGATTGTGCCATTTTTTTGTACACTGTTTTCAGTACAATTGAAAAACTAGAATCACACATTCAAATAACTATATATGAAGATAATTGGTTGGTAATCAATTTTGCAATGAGTGTTCACTGACTGGCCAGGTGTGATAAATTACAGCAGGGGTCCCTACATGCCAGTAACTGGGGCATGCAAACAAGTGAAGCCCTATCAGCAAGGTGCAGGTAGCATGCAAAACCACGTCCCTTCCGGTCTGCAGAAAAACCTTTCTCCATGGAACTGGTCCCTGGTGCCCAAATGGTTGGGGGCCGTTGAATTACAGCATCATCATCCCTTCACTGCTAGGAATGGTAAACATTATGCTACATCTCTCCAGAGAGATTGGGTTCAGACGGTAGAGGTGCTCATGACAGATTTTGTGGGACAGGGAGGTTGAATGAAGTCCATTCTTTTGTGTCACTACTAGTCCTCAGCTCTTTCAAGAATGAGGATCATAATAATTGTTCCCCTCCTTAGATAACCGGCATTTAGGAAGAAGCAAGAGTCCAGAATAAAAAGGGGGCTTTAAGGAAGGGAAAGGAGATGAGCTACCAAAAATGTGAATAAAACACAATATGGAAACCTGACATATAGTGCCGGCAAACATGTGGAATGCAGCAGAGTTGAGCAGTAAGCAGGAATTCTTATTTAGAATTTTAAAGGTGAAGTGGTGGCCCAATTTCCTCTCCAAACAAAAGAATTCACCTGCACATGTAAAGTGTAAGTTGCATCATCGTAACCATTATATAGTCCTCAATATAACTGGTCAGAACATCTAATGATGATTTAAAACACTAGAACAGTTTGATCTGTCAGCTAGAAATTGGGAGACAGTGAGTTGTAGTTTTGCCTTAGGCATGATAGCTGGGTTGGATGACTTTGGGTCAGTCACTCTTTCTCTCTCTCTCTCTCTCAACCCAACCCACTTCACAGGGTTGTTGTTGTGCAGAAAATAAAAGGAGGAAGGAGTATTAGGTATGTTTGCTGCCTTGAGTTATTTATAAAAATAAATAAAAGTGGGTTAAAAAAATCTACCCTTCCCCTCCCCTGGGAATTTCTCTTTTGGAAGTTTATGGGCATTCCTCAATTAAGCAATCTGTTTGATAAATAGGCTAATGTGGAAGATAGCAACAGCACTTAGACTTATATACTGCTTCACAGTGCTTTATAGCTCTCTCTAAGCAGTTTACAGAGCCAGCATTTTGCCCCCAACAATCTGGGTCCTCCTTTTATCTGACCTCGGAAGGATGGAAGGCTGAGTCAACCTTGAGATGGTCAGGATTGAATTGTTGAACTGCTATCAGCCAGCTGTCAGCAGAAGTAGCCTGTAGTACTGCATTCTAACCACTGCGCCACCACGGCTCATAAGATAGCTTGCCTACAGCCACTGGGAAAGGAGATCCCAGGATATTTTAATTTTCCTGTGGTCTTAGGTGCCCTGTCAATTTATGCCATATAATGATGAGAGATCCAATGGACAGTGTCCATGTGCTAATGAATGAACAATGTGCGCCTTAAAATCTACCTCAGAAGAAATACTTCATCATGTGCACAGTCTAGGTAGAGCAGTCCAGGTTAGAAGTATTGCCAGAGATTGGCAACTGCTAAAGTTAGGGCAATTTGTTGTAATACATATTTCAACGAAGTTCTTTTTCCCTGACTAAATATCATCAAAACGTTGAAAACAAGTAGAAAAGCATTGTGGTAAGTTTGCCTTTAGCTGGGGAGATCCGGATTCAAAACCAGGTATAGTATAGGCAAGTTGTCTCTCTCTTCCTTTTTTTAAAAAAAATCCTATTTCTCAAGGCTGTTTGAGAATAAAATGGTCTTTATTTAGGTATGCAACTCTGAAGAACATTGGGGTGAAGCCAAGATAAATAAAACCTACAAAGGGAGCAGCTGATGAACCCGCCAAAACGCTCATGAAGTATCTATGAGACTTTTAGCTTAATCCTGTGTAGAGCTGTGGAGATACTATGTAGACCTATTTATGCACATAAAATAGCTTTATGTAGAGCTATTGACACACACACACACACAGACACACACACTTCAAATATGTTAAAAAGTAATGTCCTTCAGGAATGCATAGAAAATGAAAGGTGTGGGGTTCTTTTTGATGGGATCAAGGGAAACATTTGAGAAGATTCTTGGCAACCTCTGGCTACCTTGTCCTTTCTCCTGATTAAGCCATCCATGGTTGTGGGGGAGTTTCAGGGAATACGATCACCTAGGGAAACAGCCTCTGAGTCATTAGCAGACAAATATGATCCTCCACACTCGTCACTTTGCTTATCATCAGACATTATGCAGCATTTCTCTGTGTGCAAACGGAAACATACAAGCAGTTGGCCTGTTGCCCTCTCAGGTACTTACAGCGAATGCAGATTTCTTCCCCACGATTTGCTGACCAACATGCCAACCCACCTGAAAAACTCACACCATAAGTAGAATGCCATCAGAATGCCCTGCTGAGTCGCTCAATGTATAGTTCAGTGGTTGGTTTCATGCGTTGCATGCAAAAGGTTTCAAGTTCAAGCCCTGGTTTCCCCAGGTGAAACAGAATGTCTACTTGAAGGGTGGAGATCTACTGCCAGCCTGTGCCAGCAATACTGAGCTAGATTTTGATGAGGTCCAATATTACTGTATTGCCTTTTATCAAGATTATTCTACTGCTGGTCTGGGACTCTTCTTCAGAAGAGTAGGAGAAAATGTTTGGCATTATAGATGCCCAAGTTTGACCACAAAAATCCCTCTTAGTTAATTCTAAATCGTTTCACATTGCTGTGTTTAATGTTCAAAAGCAAGCATGAAGTGGCATCATCTGTGCCAATTTACAGTCTGTTTAGCTCAATTTGCTGTTGTTTCTGTATGATTTTTCTTAAAGAATACAGCAAGCAGAAATCAAGGAATGTTTCCCCTGGGTGGCACAATGCAGTTGGGCTAATTTCCTGCAATTATACTATTAGCTTGAGCAGTCTCAGGAGATGTATGGGATATTTAACTCTTTCCTTGCCTATCTAGCATTGTCCCATAGAAAGGATCCTGAAAACTTGTTCAATGTTAACAAACTATTAATAGTGTGAGAGTGCTTATATGGAGACACAAGCCATACATTGACAGATTGTGTATCCTGAAAGGCAAGAACTAAATAATTTGCATAAAGAAAAATTAGTCCAGGTGCTCGGGTCTAGTTAGCATTCTGTTCATTTGAGAATCTAGATTCTTCCTGCTTGAGTGGGATTTTTCCTCTTTGGCACAAGAACAATCTCTTTTCAAGTTATAAGGGAGCTTTTGTGTTCAACCAGATTAGCCAAGATATTTATATTGGGGTTGAAAGCATTAACTGATAGAACTCTCCTTCTTACTAAGAGCGCTATGCTCAAGAACAACCTTGGATATTTATTCTGCGCCAGGAAAGAACAGAATGGGAAAAAGATAACCTTAATCTGTAGCAGGCCAAGAATCTGCTTTGAACTTCAAAGCTGATTCTGAGTCAGTGCCAAGTTAACCATTGAATTTGTGCAGAATGCCTTGTCCCCTTGCCAAGAAACATCCTTGGCCTGTCCACACAATTAAAGTATCAAGAAGTCAGACGGTGCCACACTTCTGGCACCAGATGGCATATTTCTGGGGCAACCTTGATTTCTATACATTCTATCCCCCTTTCTACCCTCTTGATTTAGCATTAGGCAACTGACATCCTAGCAAAGAATGCTGATTTGTCTGTCTGCACACAGGCTGGGCACATTTTTTCCCTGAGGCAACATTGGCTTGTTTTGAGATTAATTTCACTGCTTTCTGATTAATCTCAGCCTGACTTTCCTTTTTTCCTTTGAGACATCCCATTTGCTGTAGAAATCATTAGGATCTCCCTTCACTTATGGGAGGGGTATGAGAGAAGAGAAATATAGAGACACAATCAGTGCACCAGAACTGCTGTGCCTTCAATATTGGGCCTGTGGGATAAAATAAAACACAGGAAAACCATTTCTTTTCAGAAAATGCCAGTCTTAAAGCCAACCCCTCCCCGTGTCAATTTTTAAAAATTTCTGTCCAGTTGATCAGATTGTCCAATTTCAGATACATCTTTCTTTTGAATTCTATTCGAAAATGTCCTATACTGATGGATTCGCAATTGACCCACCGTGCTCAGCGGGTAGTCCCCAATGGACCTACACCTACATGGAGGGAAGCATGCAGTGGGGTAATTCAAGATTTGGTTTTGGGCCCAATGCTCTTCAACAGCTTCATAAATGATCTATATGAGGGGATAGTAGCAGAACTCATCCACTTTGCAGATGACACCAAGCTGGGGGGAGGGGATACATAACTCATGAATATATGTTTAGATGATACAGATACAGATTAACAGTTGGAAGGGACCTTGCAGAACATCTAATCCAACCCCTCACCCAAGCAGACCCTACACCATTTTTGACAGGTGGCAGTCCAGTCTCTTCTTGAAAGCTTCCAGTGATGAAGCTCCCATAACCTATGAAGGCAAGCAGTTCCATTGGTTGATTGTTCTCACTGTCAAAAAATTGTCTCCTTATTTCCAGGTTGAATCTCTCCTCGTTCATTTTCCATCCATTATTCCTTGTCTGGCCTTCAGGTCTTTGGAAAAGAGCTTGACCCTTTCCTCTCTGTGACAGTCCCTCAAATATTGGAACACTGCTATCCTGTCTCCACTGGTCCTTCTCTTCCCTAGACTAGCCAAGCCCAGTTCCTGCAACTGTTCATTGTATGTCTTAGCCTCTAGTCCCCTAATCATCTTGGTTGCTCTTCTCTGCACTCTTTCTGGAGTCTCAACACCTTACTAAAGCTTTATAGAGTGGTATTAGCACCTCACTTGATCTTGATTGTATCCCTCTGTTAATGCAATTTAGAATTGCATTGGCTTTTTTGGCTGCTGCTGCACACTGCTGGCTCATATTTAACTGGTTGTCCTCTTAAGTCTCCAAGATCCCTCTCAGGGTTACTGCTATTAAGCCTGGTTTCACCCAGCCTACATGTGTACTTTTGTTTTTTCTTGCCTAAGTGTAGGACTTTACTTTTCTCTACACTG